>CM033642.1:230793198-230927244 GCA_019512145.1 Engystomops pustulosus | reverse complement strand
GCATGGGGCATTACATTACTGAGTGAGGCTGCTGCATGGGGCATGACATCACTGGGGGAGGCTGTGACCCATGCATTTTCCACCCTAGGCTTATACTCGTGTCAATAAGTTTTCCCAGTTATTTGTGGTAAAATTAGGGGCCTCGGCTTATACTCAGGTATATATACGGTACATATTTTTGATTTATTTTACAGATTCACCAAGATGTAACCAGTAATTTATTGTACTGTAATAACTTTATACTTATTCACAGTTTCTAAAAGTGCAATGCAAGGATCCATATACGTATGGAGCTGGAAGAAAACTTTTGAGAAAAAGTCTAAAAGCAGTAGGAAAGCAGATGCCCATATACTGGCAGAGCTTAAATGGTCAGAGACGGATCTACCATATCTTGCTCTGGCAACATCTACAGGTAAGGAGCACGCTCATCACGTCTGAATACAAAAACTCAATGGGGATGATTTATCAGAAGTGTTTGAGGTAAAACCGTTCTCGTTGTCTATGGAAACCAATCACAGCTCAGCTTTAATTTCATAAACTGCTGTAGGAAAATGAAAGCTGAGCGCTGATTGGTTGCCGTGGGCAACTAGAGCAGTTCTGCTCTCAGACAAATCTTATAAATCTCCCCCAAATAGGGGTAATTTATCATTAGACAGGCTTTTTATGACAAGTTCTGTCTTTGAAGCTCCACTGTCCTGGCTTTTGGCTCTTGATAAATCTGTTGGCAGTGTTTTTATGCAATGAGGTTTGCAAAAGTTGCATATGAAGTTTCAAAATGCTATAAAAAGTCACAACACATAGACCATGGTGAGGACTGGAGTCAATTTGCAACAAAACTTGCGCCTAAATAGAAAATCACAATACATGAACACAGTCCTATTGGGAAAACTTGGCTATGGAAGTTTAATGAGTTTGGTGCAAAGAGACTTTATATTGTCCTATGCTCATTTGGTGCAATGGAAAGTCGCAAAACAGCATTTTCTCCACAACTGTGCCAAAACAACGCCAAACATAGACAGAAAAATGCCAGTTAAATGCTAGCCCCCATCTTGGATGCCCGATCGGTTGCTATGGCAGCCTAGAGTCTCAATGAGACTCGTAGGCTTGCCAGGTGCAATGATTTCTAATAGCCACCAGAGGGCAGGCTATTAAAAATCATTGTAAAACAGCTATATACTGCAATACAGTAGTATTGCAGTATATAGTATTAGCAATCGGACCCTGTAGGGTTAAATTACCCTGGAGGATCTAAAATAATGGTAACAAAAAAATAAAAAATAAATTAAAAAAATATGAAAAAAAAAGTAAAAGTTTAAATCACCCCCCTTTCCCTAGAACTGATATAAATATAAATAAACAGTAAAAATCATAAACACATTAGGTATCATTGTGTCCCAAAATGTCCGATCTATCAAAATATATTAGCGATTTTTCCCAGCGTTTAACCCTGTAACGGAAATTGGCGCCCAAATGCCACTTTTTTGCCATTTTGAAAAATATAAAAAATTTTATAAAAAGTGATCAAAAGCCCATACAGTCCTAAAAATGAAAGCATTAAAAACGTCATCAAAAGTCGCAAAAAATGACACCACCCACAGCTCCATACACTGAAGTATGAAAAAGTTATTAGTGCCAGAACATGGCAAAATGAAGAATTTTTTTTTTTACAGAAGGTTTTAATTTTTTTAAATGTATGAAAACATTATAAACCCTGTACAAATTTGGTATCCTCGTGATCTTACCGAACCAAAGAATAAAATAGTGATTTTGGGCGCTCAGTGAATGCTGTAAAATCCAAGCCCACAAGAAAACAGCGCAAATGCGGTTTTTCATCATTTTCACTGCATTCTGAATTTTTTTTCCCGCTTCCCAGTATACGGCATGGAATAATAAATTCCATCACTATGTAGCTCAATTTGTTATGCAGAAAACAAGCCCAAGCAGAGCTCTTTACATGGAAAAATAAAAAAGTTACAGATTTTTGAAGGTGGAGAGTGAAAAATGAAAATGTGTTAATGATCCTAATTTACCTATCTGTGGAGAAATTGTTGGGTAGCTGATTACCTCAAATGCATATATGTTTCCTTAATACGTGGTGAGGTAATCAACATTTATTGCTAATAACAAACACTAAAGGGGTTTTCCCACAAAGACTAGGGATAGGGCCTAAATTGCTGATCAGTTAGGGGAATCAGTGCTGAGACCCCCACAGATTGCGAAAACGAAGGGTACAACCTACCCCTCGTTGCTCCATGAAAGTAATGGAGCAGACGGCCGCACATGAACGTTCTGCTCCATTCATTTCTATGAAGCTGACGGAGATCTACGAGCTCTGTGCTCAGCAATTTCCGTTAGCTCTATAGAGATTAATGGAACAGAACGGTCATGTGCGGCCATCTGCTTCATTAGTCTAATCTCTTGTTTTCATGATCTGCGGGGGTCTCGGCACCTGTGGATAGGGCCTAACTTGTCTTTGTGGGGAAAAGCCCTTTTAGAGGTTATGACATGGCCATCGTAATCTGGCGCTGTATAGTGCACACACTTTCATAGAGTTATTGCAGTTGCACAATCGTTCCCATAATCAATATTTTTCACCCATCCAAACAATTAGTGATAAATTTCTGACTGCTGCAGTCCCCATCTCGGAGAAACCCTTTGACAACTGTAGTGGCTGTATTGAGCCACCTTTTTTGTTTCTCACTGTGTGACAGCAGGTGGAGAGGTTTGAGTATAGTGACATGGGTGGACACATCCATATAGGAAAAGAAAACCTCTTCAAAGTGATGAAAAACCATTTATAGTCATGTAACTGTATGGAAGCAGTGAGTTTATAAAAATATAACCCTCTTTACAGATGGATACTGTGTTCTGTGTGGAGATGAAGCTGGGAAGATATGGATATATGACCTTGAGTCCTGCCAGGCTGAATTACAGAAAGGAGTGTCATGCAAGGCGCTGAAGGAGCCCACCAAGGTATGTAGGCTGAAGTGTAGTTCCCTGGTTTAGTTTATGGTAAAGGAGTTCTCCAAGTTGTTAAAATAAAAAAAAATTCTAAATACTGGAAATGAGGTAAAGTAACAACTCCGCATCCCCCCTGTGGTGTAATCCGGCGATCCGCTCACTGTATGAGGCCAGTGTTGCTGGAATGGTGATGTGTTTATAGCTTGTAGGGGAAAATTTATGGAACTGTCCAAAATAAAAAAAATGGCAGTCACACTACAGCACCTTAAGAAATGAAAGATGTGATGTGATTGTGTTCTATAGGATACAAAGATGGTATTGTTGTTGACCTTTTCATAGATTTGTTCCCAGCTTTTTGTGTCTGAGGAGAGATTTGCCTGACTACATTGCTGTTTACATTGTTAACACTGTAATCGGGTAAATCTCCTTTTCTCAGCTGTTTCAAAACGCATGCATTAACGTCACATGTGAATGCACCTTCAATGTTTCAAAATGCAATTCAAAGGCAGTGTGTGAATGTGGCCTAATACAATGCAAACTGGGATCTGTGGAGGAGGTGAGTATTCAGATGGGGATTACGTATCATTTTCACATTCAGGAGGGGCAGTGTAACTTGGAATGATACAGCTTACCACATACACTCACTGGCCACTTTATTAGGTACACCTGTCCAACTGCTCGTTAACACTTAATTTATAATCAGCCAATCACATGGCGGCAACTCAGTGCATTTAGGCATGTAGACATGGTCAAGACAATCTCCTGCAGTTCAAACCGAGCATCATTATGGGGAAGAAAGGTGATTTGAGTGCCTTTGAACGTGGCATGGTTGTTGGTGCCAGAAGGGCTGGTCTGAGTATTTCAGAAACTGCTGATCTACTGGGATTTTCACGCACAACCATCTCTAGGGTTTACAGAGAATGGTCCGAAAAAGAAAAAACCTCCAGTGAGCGGCAGTTCTGTGTGCCACTCCTTTCAGCTAAGAACAGGAAACTGAGGCTACAATTTGCACAAGCTCATAGAAATTGGACAGTAGAAGATTGGAAAAACGTTGCCTGGTCTGATGAGTCTCGATTTCTGCTGCGACATTCGAATGGTAGGGTCAGAATTTGACGTCAACAACATGAAAGCATGGATCCATCCTGCCTTCTATCAATGGTTCAGGCTGGTGGTGGTGGTGTCATGGTGTGGGGAATATTTTCTTGGCACTCTTTGGGCCCCTTGGTACCAATTGAGCATTATTGCAATGCCACAGCCTACAGTATTGTTGCTGACCATCCCTTTATGACCACAATGTACCCAACATCTGATGGCTACTTTCAGCAGGATAATGCGCCATGTCATAAAGCTGCAATCATCTCAGACTGGTTTCTTGAACATGACAATGAGTTCACTGTATTCAAATGGCCTCCACAGTCACTAGATCTCAATCCAATAGAGCATCTTTGGGATGTGGTGGAACGGGAGATTCGCATCATGGATGTGCAGCCGACAAATCTGCGGCAACTGTGTGATGCCATCATGTCAATGTGGACCAAAATCTCTGAGGAATGCTTCCAGCACCTTGTTGAATCTATGCCACGAAGAATTGAGGCAGTTCTGAAGGCAAAAGGGGGTCCAACCCGTTACTAGCATGGTGTACCTAATAAAGTGGCCGGTGAGCGTATATGTCCCTTAGGGTGCGGTCACACGTACTGCAAGCACTGCGCTTACAAACGCAGCGCTGGGGTACCAGAGCAGGCCTGGACCCAATTCTGTATGCGTTTCTATGGAAAAGTAAGCGATTTAAGCATCCTTATAATCGAAACACACTTCCTTCATGCTTAGTTGACATGTTACATTTTGAAACAAAATACAGCTGAGCAGAGGAGGTTTGCCACGTTACATTGCTTTTAACATTGTGTTTTGTAACTGCTAATGTTATCAACAAAATGGTAACATATGTGTTATTTTGTTTTGTAAACGCGCTGTTAATGGAATGTGAACACATCATTAACGCATTGCATTAACGTTGTGTTTTGTAAACTCAAATGTTAACAGCAATTTAATTATGCAAATCTCCTCTCCTCAGCTGTATTGCTTTTAAAAACACAATGTAAACGCTATGTGTGAACGCAGCCTCAAGAGAGCCATATTAGAAACGGGCAACCTGGGTGTATAACATGCAATAGTATGCAGCAGTTTGGTGACTAGCAATGCATATTATGCATCGATTACTGGCAAAACACCTGTAGCTCGTTCCCGATTGAAAGTGTTTAGTTCTCACCTTATCTGCGACAGAGAATTTCTCCCCCTCTAGAACTGAATTGTGTTTCTAAACTCAGCATGTGAAGACCACCTAAATGTAAAACTGATGCATGTGATCCCCGTCTGTACGTTTACCTCCTCTGCTCATCCTAGTCTGTGTTTCATTAGATTATTGGCTAACCTATAGGCTTTTTCTCTTGCTAATATGAATAAACGGTATATTAATATCATAAGCAGACTGATTTATCATAGATGCTTGAAGATACATGACAATTGCTACCTGATGATGTATTAGTCTCACTTAATGCAACCATTATATTCAATTTATATTATATTTGTTATGACAGATTATAGACTGGCCGTATCCTGTAGCCAAGAAAGAGAAAGTGGGAGAATCTGTGATTAACACTGTGCTCACGGACCCGGAGATGGAATACCTGGTAGCGTTAACAGACAAAAATCTTATCTCCATATGGAAGATACTGTGAAGGATAAAATATTTCACTCCGTTTTTAAAGTCGTTTCCCTATGGGAATGAAGTCCTGGTTTTATGTTTTTTTAAGCTTTTTTTTTATTTCAATATTTTATAAATTCCCTCTCCAGAAATGTTTTGCACATTTCATAAGAGATGTTTGTATATGTGTAATAATATGCGTGGAACTAAAAGTGTTTAACTTGACTTTGCATCTTTTGTCATTGTAAACCCCTGCAGGACAAAAGAGGAGCAGTTTTCCGTCCTAGGGTTTGGTCACACGTACGCAAGGGTATGAGGGCAGGCCTTGGCCTGATCGCGCATGTGTTTCTACGGAAACACAAGCGATCTGTCTAGCAATGTTTTAATTCAAGACACCGGGTTCTGGTTACCGATCACATGCATTTCCATAGAACCGCATACTTGATTGAGCCAAGGTCCATCTGCATACCTTAGTGGTACGTGTGACCACACCCTTAGTTTTAAATTTATTCACTGCTTGTGCAAAATAGAAAAGAAATGTCTGATCCAAATCAAATATGTATAAATATGTTTCCTTTAGTTTAACTGATGTTAAAAATCAATCTTTTGATTTGAAAGCCGCTGCAGAAAAATAAAAGGTGCACATTTAATATTTTTACCTTTATTTTTTTGGGTACTACTTTGTCTTGTGTTTTGTTTGCATTTATTGAATTAGCACTGCAATGAGTGTGCATAATTGTTGTGCTAAAAAAAACAATTAAAAATTCAGGACCTTGGAAAAGCTGGATCAGGATGGCTGCCAAGATAAACACATTGCACACTGAGCTTTTCATTAGACATGGAGGTTAGTCAAGACATGAATAATCAACCTGAGCTGGATCACTCATACACAGCAGCTGGGGGATGGTGCAGCAATTGATTATTCTCCCTTCAGGCACAACCCAGGGATTACATCATACTGTGAAGCAGTAAATAACTAATGTGCTAGGAGAAGTGCTGAGCCAGCCACAGAAACAAGACAGCTTCATTATCACAATTTTATAATTGTTTTATTAGCAAAACCGCTCAGCACAGGGATTAACCAAAATATGATCCTGCATTAGTGTAGCTACAGCATTCTCATAGTATGTTTGGTTCATAATGCATCAAATCAAATGGTAGGTTTTCTTTAACAATCAAGAAGCTGCACTAAAATGAGTAAGTACAGAATATGATATACAGACAAGTGGGTGGTGGCTTCCACCAGACGTCTCATGGGACAATAGAGCTTTAGCTATAGGAAGCCATGTCGCTTCAGCAGACTTCTGACATTGCTTTGCAAAGGTTTCAAATGTACAGCAATCATTTTAAGTTATCCACAAGCTATTTTGCTGCAGTGAACCTGTGATCACTACAGTGATCTAGTGTGTCCCTTGTAGAGATGAGTGAACCTGAAGTCCCACTTCAGCGCTGATCTGGAAATATTGCCAGTTTGGTAGGCAACCCAGCAAAGGAACTCCCCTACGGTTGCATTGATACCAGAATTTTGAGTGTGATGCGATACCCAGAGAAGTATCAAGAAACTCAATACCAATACTTTTTTGAAAGTATAAATGTATCTGAATTCAATGTTTAGGGTGCGGTTACATTGTGTTTAGAAAAGCAATATAACTGTCTGGGAGCTGGGTTCTGCCCAATTTCATATGCGTTTCCTATTAAACACATGCAATTAGTAACAATCAAGGTGACGTATGTCCTGGTAATGTTAATATAATAATAATGTATCATTTATTTTTTGTCTTATACAATTTTTAAAATTAAATTTAACTGTATTAATTATATGGTTTTTAAAAAGAACGGATATTGTAGTGATATATATATATATATATATATGAGAGAGAGAGAGATCTCTGAGAAGATCCACCTCTTTATACCTGTGTCACAGTGTAATTCTATGAAAGTTCTAGCGAGATAACACCCTCCCATTGATAACCAGTAAATCCATAGTCTAGTGGACGGAGGCTCTGTCTCTCTATGGCAGGAGAGTGGAGGTTGTGAATTCAAATCCTGGCTGGGCAAAAAATTATTTATTTGAATGACATGAAATAAATTATAGACCTTGTGTCAGCGAAAGCCCTGGGAGAGAAACACCATTTATGGACAGGTCATGATATTTCCCTGATGACTTGGTTCCTCCTCTGCTGCAAGGATTCCCTTCCTGATGTCTCCTCTGAGGATTCCCCTGCAGACAGCTACTAGGAATCTGTACTACAGCAGAAGTACCAAAAATGACAGATTCCCGGTATTGAACCGTTCTAAGGCCACATGCACACAAAGATATGCCCGCCATCCGGCGCCATGGAGAAGAGGAGGAGTGACACCTCTCCTCTTCATAGAGATCCACGATGTCGAGCCATAACATGTCCTATCTTTTTCCTGTGTACAGAGGGGTACGTGCGGCACCCCATCACTCCCTGCGGCCATTGCCGTCTATGTGGGAATTAGGTGCGGCCACAAGCTTGGGGCCGTACATAAGTCCCCTATACATTCGTGTGCGTGGGGCCTATGTATGAAAACATTGCACAAGTATCAAGGTTGGCTAGCTATGTTTAATTTCCCCCAGGAGCAATCAGAGCCATGGCTAGTAGCTAGGGCCGTTCATTTGCCGATTTAGCTGTTCAGCCACCAATCCGGCAATATGTCAGAGTCAGGTGGCCAAACCGGGACGTCTCTTGCCTTAAAGGGGGTTTTCAGGCTTTTACAAACTACAGACCTGTCCATAAGATAATCATTACTGAAATGAAAAGTGTGTACGACAGATTGCTATTATTTCCTTCCTATATTTGTTGCCCCCTTCATTTACTGAAGTGTTATACTTTTATTTTAGTTAACTTTCTTCACAACAAGACGTCAGCACCTACAGACAGGCAGCCATGTAAATACACAATCAGTTAAGTAGTTATAATAAAGATCTGGTTCTATTTAGTTGCCCCATTAATGTAATAAACCAAACGCTTGTACAGCTTACAGCCCAGTTGTGTAGTCTGTGTCAGTGATCACAGACTATGTTTAGTCCAAATGTGGATGCATTACACAGAACTGACTGATGAAGAGGCTGTACCATTCTACTATGCTCATAGGGGTCAACTCTGATGATATAAGAAATGTATATGTGCAGAATTTTATTAAGTATATCACAAAAAAATTATTTCCAGTTTATAAAGAATAGAAAATCATAATGTTCCATTAAGTCTCTGAGCATTGGGTAAGTGTCCCCTGTCATAATACTTAAAGCACAACTGTATTTTTTTTTCCAAAACCAATAGCTTTTGGGATGTAGAAAAACTTTGCCTATTATCTTTGTTACCAATATCCAGCAGTTTCTATGCTATTCCCCTCAGTGCTGAAGTAGCTCCTTCCTCTGCCTGTGCTGACAAGTCCATCCTATAAACAATTGTACAACAACTCTATGGACTAACAGGACTCTATGGACTAACTGCTCCCTGCTCACAAAGGAAGAAGGAGGGGAGGTCATGTGACAGTACTCTGTGTGTATGCAGCAGAGTTCAGTGTGTTCAGAGCTGTGGATACAGATATCTCCTACACAGAATATTGAGGTACAAGATCTCCCCTGTTCAGTCCCTCCATCCCAGTCTGATTTTACAGAACTTTCTCTGCTTTTCACCTCATGCTACACCCCTTCCCCACCTTGTACACAGCTCTGTGCAAAGAAGCTATTAACCGTTAGTGCTCACACAGACTATAGACTTCATGTAATTGCTTTTCTTCTGATTTCTACCACCTGTTTCATGCTGCTCCATTTGATGAAACCTGCAAGGCTAATCACCATATAGATCCTGTATGTACGCTGTGCAGTTTTCAGTGGATTTACTTGTAGGAATCTTACTGGATTTGCTGCTAAATTATTGAATGAGAGAACACAAGGCATCATGGGATCTATGAGCAGAGTGAATTGGATTCAGCATCAGTGCAGATACAGGAAGAGATTAGTCTCTGCCCACCTCACTGCTAGTGAGAAAGATTTTTGTCAAATATTTTCAGAACAGAAAGTGCCATAACTTTGGGAGAAAAGGTGAGTAGCCCAATATGGGCATCGTTTGTTTGTTTGTTTTTACAGGGGGACTCACATATGAGAATTTGGTAAAATCATTATAACTTTGAGGTTCTGCATTAATATTTCTAATTGCAGTCCCTCAATAGGATCCTTTTCGTGTAGTTATATTGGAAGGTTGTATTGCTGTCCAATTAGGTCTATACATACAACATCTACCTTAAAAAAATCCACCACCAGAATGAAGCATGATATCCATGGCCTCCTTTCTTATAAATCAACTTTTAAAATTATGCTAATGAGGCTGAGTGGCTGTTTGTGATCTGGCTGTACAGTCTGTTACACTGTCTCACCCTCCCCCCTGCTTCCTCAGCAGTGAGCACTTTCTGCTGTATTCTCAGTGCTGAGGGAGCAGGTGGGTGGATCAGATAGTGCAGTTTGTAAAACCAGATCACAGAGGGGAATATAATAAATGTCCCCTACAGTCTTACTCTGTGCCAGATAAATCATCCTGGATGATAAATCTGAAGTAGCTTAAAAACTAGATGCACACGATGCTTCGTACAGGCTACCAGCGCAGTCATGGTGTGTCACAGTTTGTGTGGCATGTTCGTGGGCACCATATACGGGTCATCTGCGTGAAGCCTGAGACGAGAGTCTACCTTAGACCAGCTATTATCTGGTCTAGTTTAGGACTTAATTTTTTGGTGCAACAACTGAAATTTCTGATGCAGTCACTAGGCCACGCCCTTTTTGGGGCAAGTCTTCAAATGGTCCATAACCTTGAATAAATTTAGCGCATGGCATTTCAGGTGCACATTACTCCAGAATTCTGAGGTAGACAAATTGATACATCTTCCCCAATGTGTACGACTCAGCCCATCTTTTTTGGGCTACATACAGTATACTGACTTACCTATCCTTAGGATAGATCATCAATGTCCTGCTGGTGGGGATCAAGTCAGCTGAATGGAGCAGGAAGCAGACTGCTCTATAGACAGTGTAGTGGCCGAGGTAAGTAATTTCAGTAATTAACTTGTACTGTATCTATCTCTCATATCTATCTAACTTCTATCATCTAACTAGTTATGTATAATTTACTAATATATGCATCTATAAATCTATTTATCATCTATCTTTAAATCTGGTCAAGTGTTTGAACCTGAACGCTGAACTTGAATGTTAGGTTTCACTCATCTCTACTGTTAACATCTGATCCGTTTGGGTGCTGGATTTCAGATCCCCATTAGCAGGGTCGGCTCCAGGTTTCAGTAGGCCCCTGGGCGACAGAGCCTCCGTGGGCCCCTTTGCAGTGAACTCATGTGGCGGCATTAAAAATTCAGAAACTAAAACAGTCTCCTATTCCCTAAAGTATTTCCTAGTTTATCATCCTAAACAGCCCCCTCATGGTTATTTTATATAAAGCCCCCTTTACCCCCATGTACAGCCTTATGTGGGCCCCCCAGCAGCTCTGGACCCTGGCACTTACCCAGGTATGCCCAGTGCTAGCACTGGCCCTGCCCATTAGTCCCATTTCAGGGGAAGAACTTGGTGGAAAGGAAGTCAACTCTGCGTCCTCTGAGGCCAGTTGGCATAATGTGACAACTACCTCTGCTTGCTTTGCAGCTGCTGAAAGAAGAGAACTGAGCTAAAGGTGTTACAGGGGAACCAAGAAAAATTAGTATGAATATTGTCAGTGATTGCTTTATAACAGAAATGAGAAGGGTCATAATGGGAGAAGGCTATAAGAAGAAGGGGCTGGTTAAGCCAAATGGAGGATTTATAACAATAGTGGGACATTATACAACGAGGGGGCCATTATACAGAGTGGGGGCTGTTATGGGGTGTGTAGATACACTAGGAGTGGGATTTTACACCACTTTTTTTGGTTTTCACCCCGGAGGCTGCGTTCAAACGTTCCGTATCAAAACGCAATCCAGACGGAATGTGTGAACGCAGCCTCCAGGCAACCATGGAATAAATGTGTTGTCTTGTGATTGTGATAATAGCATTACACAATGGCCACTGCTTCAGTACAGCCTGACTGCATATGGTTATGTGTAGTCACGCAGAGCTCCTCGGGAGGGACACCTCAGCTGTGAGTCTCTCCGGGTGATGACGTCACCCAGGAAGCAGTCATGTGATCGTAGTGAGTGTAACATGTCGGCGCCCGGGAGGAGAGGAGCGGGGATTGTCTGGCCACTTCCATCTCCGCGTTACTTCCCGGTTCAGTACAGCGGATCCCCCCCGCGCCGGGGATGGTACAGGCGGGCGCTGCAGCTGGCGCTGTTTGTGCGCTGCTGGCTCCATGTTAGCGCCAGGTAGAGTGAGCACCGCGCTATGAGCTGACGTAGCCTACAGCTTTCCACTCTCTGAGCTGCCTTGTGCAAGGGATTAACTGTGGGGGACTCTGTGTCTACCGTGTGGTCGGGATGGGTGCAAAAAGTGGAGGGCTGCAGTGTATTATTTAGTTACATTGTATAGTTCAGTAATGCATCACTTATAGTAACAGGTCGCTACGCTTGAACAAGAATTCACAATTATTGTTGAACAAAAATAACAACAACATTTATTAATATCCTGTAGTCCTACCATGACATACGTCAGTATATAATTCTGAATTTCATCAAGAAAGTCTTGTTACTCTCTGTCCGTGTATAACAATCTCCGGTACATTTTTAATCTTGGTATTTATTCTCAAGAATCATGGGCCCCAATCTCTTATGCTTAGCACTTTCCCTTAATGACCGCTTCTTTATAATAATAATTCTTTATATAGCGCCTACAGATTACGCAGCGCTGCACAAAGAATGTCAAATTGGTCCCTGTCCCCATGGGGCTCACAATCTAAACAACCTACCAGTATGGGTGATGCCACACATGGTGTTTCGAACCCGTTTTTGGTCCGTTTTTTTTAAGCAGTCCGTTAAAAAACGCATGAGTTTTTTTAAAAAAACTCATGCGTTTTTTACAGATTTTACCAATTATCTTGATTGAAAATGGTCAAAAACGGATGCCTTTTCAAAAAATGCATGCGTTTTTAAAAAACTGTTGCGTATTTTAATGCATGCATTTTTTAACGCACTGCTTAAAAACGGACTAAAAATGGATTCAAAACGCCATGTGTGGCATTACCCTATGTTTTGGAGTGTAGGAGGAAACCGGAGGACCCGGAGCTTTCTGGCGGATTCTGCCAGACCAACCTTATAAGACTTGTTCTGACCAGATAGCAACCGGATTTGTAACTACTTAACTCAGATAACCCCATAACACAGATCTGGCTAGTCCCAGGTCTATCATTTCAAACATGTGCATGCATCACCATTATCGCATGTAAGACTGACTGAGACATTCAAGATCTGCACTCTGCTATCTCCAGACTGGATGAAAACTCATTTTTGCTATGGAGGGTGTTTGTTTTATTTATTAGATGGTCTATTACAGATGTTTATAAATATACTATACATCTTTGAAAATTTTAAAACCAAACCAACTTTGAGACGACCACCCTTAATGTAGTGGGGCAACTGTGGGGGCATTTTTACATTTCTTTGACATATATACTGACCCTCTTCTTGAAACAACCACCTCCTGTAGTAGACCATCTTTCACAGTAATTTTCAGAAGTTGTCGCCGTATATAAAATCTGCAAATCTCTATTCACTGACCATAAATCTATGTTGTGTGCGTTTTTCTTTTTTAGGACCTCCATGGTCGATGATCTGCTGTTGCCCTATGATGTGTCTTCCAAGCATGGCCCAAGCCGAACTCATCGGGAGACCAGAAGCTGTCTGCCTCTTGCCCATGGGAACACAACACATGAATTGTGGCCCAGTAATAATGACACCGCACACCCAGTGGCCACCACTAGAGCGTTTGTATCAATCCTTAACGATGGTCTGCAAAAAAAGACAGTTTATGGCCACTTCACTTTTATAAGTAACCCCCTCAGGACGTTGTCTGTGCTAGAGCCCGGTCACCCGGGGGGCTGTGATAAAAACAATACAGCAACAGTAGAAGAAACTGTGAAGTATGGGAAATGCATAGTTGCCCAAAATGGAGGATTTTTTAATATAGACTCTAGACAATGTCTTGGAAATGTTGTGAGTAATGGCCGATTGGTGCAGAATTCTGGAGGGATCCAAAATGCACAGTTTGGCATCAGGGCAGATGGTACCTTGGTGTTTGGGTAAGTAGTCAACTTGCTTAAACCTATTAAACTATTAGTTAAGAAGGTTGGTGCAAATAATAAACTTTATATGGGCAAATACGAGTCCTTAACCCAGGTAAATTTTCTTATCTGTCAGTAGGAGCCGTAGGTCACATGACTTGCTGCCAGCAAGATTTGGGACTTCCAGGTCCATTACTGTTTGTATACCCCTCCGTGAACATCACTACTGTGTTAGTGGTTGGGGTGTGCACACATGTAGCACATGGCTCTCTGAATCTTTGGAAGTCCGCAGAACAAGGGACATCACAGGAAGTCCTGAGTCCTGCTGTTAGCGGGTCCCATGTCCTACGGACAGACAAAAAGGTTTACACGGGTAAGTACAATATATGTAACCCTAAAAGGGTCTTATATTTCTCCTGGTTGTGTTTTTTACTAGTGGTCATCCCCTTTAAACTTAGAACCTGTTAAAAATAAAGAAGTGATAGTCACCTCGATGATCTCTTGCTGATCCTGGTTTGACCATCATCATGTCCTCACTGGTCTCGATTTCTTGGTTCCATCCTGACTAGAGCTAAGTGGATCCAAACTTTAAGTTTGGGGTTTGGATGTGTTCCATGTTATACGGACATATTGCCAGATTGATGCCCCTAGCTACGAGCCATAGCTGTGATTGTACATGGGGCATGCGGGATGCACCCAAACTTAAATTTCAGATCTGCTCATTTCTAGTACTGATCCACTAATCCAATCCCTAGCTGAGAAAGGTCACTTCTGGGGCCAGAGTTTAGACAATGTGTGGTTACCCGCGTGGTATTTGTGAGGTGGAGGATCTCTGAGGTTAGTTGCTGTGGTTTTTTTTTTGTGTTTTTTTTTTTTTGTCTTGCTATGAGTTTTTTTTTTTTTTCCTTAATCTTTTTTTCTTAAGCTCTCAATTTGGTGCTCCTTAAAAAAACCATGTGAGTTGTATGACGCTGAATAGTCTTTCTAATGTCATTGGAAAGTTTTGCACGCAGAATAAATTGCAAGCATCTTATATGGCGATGTAACCCTATGATATGCAGGGAAATCGGAGCAGTTGAATGCCTCAACCTATTAGATGGTTGTTCCTTTGAACAGTTCTGTATTTCATAGGAAGGTGGATTTCTAGGTTTTTATTGTATGTCTTGTAGATATTTATCAGAGGAAGAGGTGCTGAGTACAGAGAACCCCTTTGTGCAGCTGGTGAGTGGTGTCGTGTGGCTGCTGCGCAATAATACAGTGTACATTGAACAGAGCAAGAAGGTAGAATGTGAAGAAACTCAGAAAACTGGTAAGTGGAAAGTTGTGCAACCTTGCCCTTTACTATTCACACTTTGTTCTCTCATTACATCTATTGACCTGAGAAGGTGTATCTAAGCCAGAGGTCACGCTAACGTTTTCCCAGAAGGGTAATAATACTTCTCTCACCATTTTTGAGGAGTATTTTTAGGTGAGGAGGGGTATTAAAATTTCAGTAATACATATAAATAAATCCTAGGTATGTTAATAGATGGATATTTACGCAAGAAAATCATTACAGCCAGTGTTTTCTGTTCTTAAATATCCATTGAGACAGGTTTATAATAATCATGTTTTTAAAAAAGGTACCATATATACTTGAGTATAAGCCGACCCAAGTATAAGCCAAGGCCCCTAATTTTACCACAAAAACCTGGGAAAACCTATTGACTCGAGTATAAGCCGAGGTGGGAAATGCATTGGTTACAGCCTCCCCAGTATATAGCCTGCTGGACCCTGCCCCATAGTATATAGCCAGCACCTGCCCCCCAGTATATAGCTTGCCAGCCCATATCCCCCAGTATATAGCCAGCCCCCTGCCCCAGTATATAGCCAGCAGTGGGGGAAGCCAGAAAGGTGAGTTTTGATATATATATTTTTTTACTCGATTATAAGCCAAGTTTGGGTTTTCAGCACATTTTTTTGTGCTGAAAAACTGGGCTTATACTGTACATGGTCCAGACCATGTACATCCCCATTTACGCTTTTCAAAAACATATTTTCCACCAGGGCTGTGGCATTGGAGTTCTGGAATGGAGTTGTGAAAACATCACTAAATGCCACCTCGGAGACCAAATATTGAATTCAGAGCAGACAATAATACTGGAGATCAAAACACCAGGCAAAAATTCTCTTCTCCCTGTCCACACTGCAAATTCTTCTCTGCTCTATGTGTCCCCTACTGATTGAAAATTCCAGCATCAGGACCCACAGCAGAAATGTGCCATGAGTAGAAAAGGACCCAGAAGCAGTACAGTATAGCTGACAAGTACTTGCCACTCCTGCAGTTTCTCTGCTCTGGGTCCTGACACCTGCACATACATCCAGCATCAGGAGCGATAAGGATTTCTCAGCTGTACACACTGCTACTGGGTCTTCTGCACCAATGAACGCTGCCATCAGTTATGGAAACGCTCATTGAGTTCTGACTGTCAGCATGTGCAGACTGCATGTGGCCTGTCAGCCGTGAGTTGTACACCCTTGTTCTAGGCTTTCAGTTGAGATGAATGTGGCTGCACTTTATGTACATGCTCAGTGTTAAACCTCCTTTGCTACAGATCAGAAAGATAGGGCATGTCCTATCTTTCTACAGAATATGGCATTGGGCCCTATGTTACTCTATGGAGAGGGGCGGGGGTGAATGTAGCCTAAGTACTATTTCACTCGGTTGTGGTTGTTCTATGTAAAATATAGACCGCACGGTGTCGACCACAATGCCAGGGACAGGATTTCCTGCATATATGACACAAGGAGTCCCTGCTTACTTGATGAACAGCAGCGAAATGAGAATATGAATACAGTTTTGGTGTCGTTGATTGAGGGGAAACACAGACTCATTGAATCGCAAGGTTCTGGCAGAGTCGTCTGTCCATGGAACTAGGACATGTCCTATCTTTCTCCCGGCTAGAGAAAGGTACGGTGCTGCATGTGTATGGTGCCGTGCACCCATTGCCGTCTATGGGGGACGAATAAACGCCATATATGCGTCCCCCATAAAGCAGTGTGAATGTAGCTTAACACTTTTGTGTGAAACTGGCCCAGGGCAAGTCATCAGTTATATTTGCTAGTTAAATACTCATTTGTTAATTTTTTCTTAGGTACCTTTGACTATTTTGTGAATGTGAACTCCGCTAGAACGGCTATTGGTCATGATAAACATGGCCGAGTTATTCTTTTCCATGTAGATGGCCAGACGGCAGATAGAGGGTAAGTCATGATAACATATTATAATAATTCTTCCTTTTATGTCTTGTATGCTTTTCTGATTACAATTATTTGCATTAGATGTGCGTGATGTTGCTTTTGTATTGCTGGAAAAAAAAAATCATATCCTTTAAAGACAGGATGTGCATGTGAATATAGCAAGGGCGCCTCCTAGAGGTGTGATTAGTACAGTAATACTTTGCCTATGTACACACTGGAATCCAGGCTTCTGGATTTGTCATTATATAACAAATCCAAATGACAACAGCAACTTTAATATATTATTATGATATTAATGGCAAGATAGAATCTAGTATTAGACACAAGTGTGATCTTGCTGTATGTAGTATAAGCGATACGCCACCTCTAGGTCATTATTTAGAAGTTCTTATACAGTTGGTTTACCTTTATATTTTATGTGTGTTCCATCTAGATTGCCTCATTAAATGTATTTATTTTTTATTGTTTTAGTATGAGTTTGTGGGAGGTGGCTGATTTTCTAAAGCAGCAAGGAGTTGTAAATGCCATAAACCTGGATGGTGGGGGATCTGCTACTCTGGTTGTTAATGGGACACTGGCCAACTATCCATCTGACCACTGGTGTGTATAAAGTGTATTCTGTATCGTCATTGTCTATGTTCAGTCCATGCTTATAACCTCTCTTTTGCTGTACCTTGTACATTATCTACTTTATCTGCACTTACTAGGACTCTGTACTATATGACACATTACTGATCACAAACATTTCATGTGCATTTGGGAAATTGAACCATGCACCTTCAGACCTCTTGCATACCAGCAAAAAAACAAAACATGTTTTATTGAATTGCTGCGGTTCACAACATTTTGTATGACTTGCACAAAATGAGATCTTTTCTTCTCAGTCGCTGCAGTCATGAAAAAACTTATTTTAGCTCCAGGGAGCAGGGTTGGACATTTATTGCTCCAAGGGCCATAATGGCATACTGCTCAACTTTAAGGGGCTGCACCAGTAACCAAAACTGAAGATGCACCAACAACCACCATACATCACAAAATGCCAACCCACAAATTCTAATCACTACTTCTAATACCAAATACTACAATCTGAGCAGATAACAATAGTGGAGACCCCAGAGCAAACAGTGATCATAGAGATACCTCAATGTAGACAATAATGCTGCTAGAGGTACCTCAGAACAGGCAACTAATACTAGAGACCCCCTAAGCAGACAACGAAAAAAATAAACTTACAAAAGCATTTTTCAAATCAGCATAGCGTAGGCTATTGGTACCTGTCATCAGCTAAAAATGACATTCCTGGTGACAGGTTCACTTTAATATCTTCCTAGCACTCATGTAAAGCTGCTAAGATAGGGTTAAGACAGTGGTACACTATTTCCTAGCTAGCAGATAATTCTGCTTTATTTAATTTAACATGCAGGTTATATAGTGAACTCTACAGCCATTTAACTTGGGTGCCAAAGCCTGATTCTCCTTGTACTTATTACCATTAGCTGGGCAAGTCATTTTTTTCATCAGATAAGTTTTAATGTGATTTTTTTTTTTTTGTTTTAACAAAGCAAAATAGGCTAAACCTGTCCTGACTTGGTCATTCAGAGCAGGCTAGAACCAAATAATATTGCAAGATGTTGTACACTGCTTTGCCGGCGGCAGAGACCCAGAGTAATTCGGGGGACAAACTGTAATATACGGCATCCCGATTCTGCATCCCCTCTACAGCTTTTACATCTCCTCCAGCAGTGAACCTCTAGCAACGGGCAAAAAAGCAGTAACATGTCCCATATATTTCACAGCAATAAAACAAACCCCCCACCGCAAGGACTACATTAAACACCGCCAACCACCCAAAGGATGGGACCTGATCACTAAACTGATCTGTTGTAATTTGTCTGCAGCTTATTTGATCCAATGTGGCGCTGCCCACGGAGCATTTCTACAGTTGTGTGCGTCCACGAACCCTTATGTGATCCCCCAGACTGCGGCGGCCATGGACAATGTGTAGCAGGCGAGTGTCATTGTACAGGATACTGGACTGGAAGTTCATGTGATCTACTAAGCTGTGGACCATCAAACTGTAGTTCTCACGGGACCTGCACCCCAAGTATGTATCTTTTAATATATATAAATGGTGGTTTTAATATAGGAGTTTTGTGTTTTTAATGGCTTTTTGTACTTTTGATCCACAGGTGGATGTGTTTGTAGCTCTGGCTGGATGGACCACAACTGCAGTAGTGGTAAACTTTACTTTAATGTACCGGAAAATGACACTTTTTATATATAAATAGTAGCGCTATATTAATCCATGGAGGCTAAAACAAGAAATCTGGGGGAAAAGCAACCCACATATGGTAGATCTGCATCATTATACAATGCTGCAGGGGTTTGCAAGTTTACAATAAAATCTGTCATTTCATCTTCAGCCAGCAGTCACAGAAAATATGTTTTCATATGGTCTTAAGCACTGAGATACCGTTCACCTATCCATCGTGGCTGCTTCCTGACCATTTCCCCTGTAACTGAATAATCACCGGGGGTTGAGAACCGCTGCTTTAGATGGTGTTGGGTTTTGTTAGCTTATATAATATGTATGGCCACATTAAGTGGAAGAAATCCTTGCCGAATTGGTAGGAAAATTTTCATGCTAACCTTGCCAATAACCTTAAAGGGGACCTGTCAGTATGTTTGGGACCCCTAAACTGCCTTCAGAAACTTGGGTTTGGGGTATCGGCGCCTGAAGTAGGAAAGGTCCTGGGTTCGGTGAGAACATGTCATATGTCTCTCCACTACCTGGGTTCCTGCACCAATAACTGCTCCCATCCTGGATTTCTTATGCTACCACATCCTGGCAGGAGGGTGCGGGTCACAATTCAAGGCACTGCAGGCCACACGTCTTGCCCCGCAGCCTTATACAGAGAGAGGCGTTTCTTTCTATTTCTTCATAATGAATGGTTATAATGGTTGTAATGCAAAAGCATTCTTTATTCTGAATTCACAAAATATCCAGAACAAAACATCATGGAAGTCCCTTTGTGTGTGTCCCTCATCTTACGTAACATTCAGCATAATGGTGACAGACCATCATATGTTCTAGTCCCCATAGAACATAGTCAGGATAAGGGGTCTGTAGTATAGACACTGTATGATGTGTAAAAACCTGTAATGTAAATTTAAAAATTTCTCATAGCCCAATGTGCAGCTGTTTTTGAAAGAATAAAACCGGATCTTTTTCCTCATCTTGTATGGTCCCTTTAAGCATTGTTTACATAAAACATATACAGAAAGCTTTGTTGAATACCATGAATACATTTATGTAAAAACAAAGATACCTGCGCTGGCTACAAAATTAAGACTAATAGGTTCAAACAAAAAAACGCCATACCATAATAGAGTCTACAATGATTCAAACATCAGTGGTGACCGATGTACCAACCTCACGTGGCTCCCCTCCCGTGGGAAGTTCGACTCCCTCCGTAGTGGGTTTTGTCCCGTAGGTCCCGTGAATCTTATGTAGAAATAGTTTTTCGTGAAGTGTATTTCACTCGGAAGCGTTCCAGCCAAGTAGTAATCCACAAGATGCAGATCAACACGCGAGACCCCGGCGGTAGCTATCGCTGGACTGACTAACAGAGTACCGGTGACTCACCCTACGTACAGTCCGTCTAGTGGACAAAGAGAATTTTTCCAACCGACGCGTTGTCGAGAGCTCCGGCTCTCTTCCTCAGGGTTGAATCCTGATCAGGAATTCAACCCTGAGGAAGAGAGCCGGAGCTCTCGACAACGCGCTCGGTGGAAAAAATTCTCTTTGTCCCACTAGACGGAACTGTACCTAGGGTGACTGTCACGTACCTTGTTCAGTCAGATCCAGCGAAGCTACGGCCGGGCTCGCGTGTTGATCTGCATTTGTGGATTACTACTTGGCTGGAAAGCGCTATCCGAAGTGAAATACACTTCACGAAAAGATATGTTCTACATAAATTCACGGGACCTAGGGACAAAACTCACTAACGGAGGGAGTCGAACTTCCACACGGGAGGGGAGCCACGTGCAGGTTGGTACAATCTGTGCACACTGATGTTTGAATCATGTAGATCTATTAGTGGTATGGCGTTTTTTTGAACCTATTAGTCTTAATTTTGTAGCCAGGCGCAGGTATCTTTGTTTTTACAGAATCGTTTATTTTAACAGTGGAGAGGCACACTGTCCTTACCAGCGAAGGTTTCACTCTTGCGTATTTAAGCACTCTGTCCAACCCATCTACAGCTTTGCGCCAGCGTATATCAAAAATACTCACCATGAATACATTTAGTTTTAGAAGTATTTTCTTTTTCCTTTCCAGCTTGTAACCATGGATACTATGGAGATGGATGTACCAGTGTTTGTCATTGTCAGAACAATGGGACATGTGACCATATTAATGGGACTTGTGAATGCCCAGCAGGATTCACAGGATTGTACTGTGAAGAAGGTAATTCTTTATGTTCTGTCACGATGTATCTAAACGTGAAATAAATAACGTGAGCAATAGAGATGAGCAAAAAAGAGGGTGTTTTTATAGAGGAAAATGAGGATGCTGGTATATATCTAGGTTGATGGTTGCTTTTTAAAAATGTTTATATGTATGGTAAAGTACCGTATATACTCATGTAAAAACCGTCTACTAATATGATGCCCTGCAGCCAGCCCCGTCTACTAATATGATGCCCTTTCATACTCTCCTTCCGGCATACCCCGATGCTCCCTGCAGCTTTTCTTCTTCCAGCTCTTAATGTGTATCAAACCGGGCAGCGACGCCTCCTTGCCCTCTGCCCGCCGGCGTACACAATGACGTCATCAGCGGCGACACTGCCGCATCATAGTGTGCGCCCGTGAGCAGAGCGCATGGACGTGTCTCTGCCTGGTTTGTTACACATTAAGAGCTGGAAGAAGAGGAGCCACGCGGGGAGCATTGGGCAGCGCTAGAAGGTTTTTTTTTTTTTGTTTTTTTTTTAAACCCTCGTGTATAAGCAGAGATGGGTTTTTTCAGCACTTTTTTTTTGTGCTGATAAACTGGTAGATGTACAATTTTGGGCTATGTGCCCATGTCCCATGCACGGGATGCAAACAGAGGCCATGTTTGGCATCACTGGTGAGCCCCACACACACGACTATGATGATAATGGACAATGCAGCCCGGGCTGTCAATGCATGCGCGTGCTATGGAATGCCTAGGGATGTGAGCTAGTAGTAATAAATCATATGACATAGTCCCCATTAAATTGCTGTGTGTATTCTCATTTATAGAAAACACTATTTTTATTTATTCCAGCGTGCCCCTTTGGCTATTATGGTTTAGGATGCCAGAAGCTTTGTCATTGTGATAAACAGTGTTACTGCCATCCATCAACCGGAAACTGCAACTACACCAGTGAGCCCAGGACACACAAGCTTTTAGAAAAAGGTTTGGTTATCCTTATGAAGGTTATAGTTATATTTGTATTAATATTTTAGGTTACATAGATTATATCTCTGAGCATCTTGCGAAATGTAAAATTCTGCTGGTGTTAGGTTCATTTTATTTATTCAGAATTCTGTTTTTGCGTTTCAGTCGGCTCCTGCATGGAATCTCTGTTACACTCTTCCTGGTGGGAAGCTGTGCCCTCTGATGCCAAAGTAACTTATCTTGCAGAGTAAGAATTTTTTTCATTCGTTAATTTATTACTGTATGCTATGTAAAATTAGAGACTATACAACCCTGATACCGATCAGTCAATATTATCATTTTTGATTTTTGATCTTCAAAAGGATAATTACAAATAGAATTTTACTTATTTACATACTAATAGAATTTAATGATGCATCTCCCCAAGCAGTAGCGTTTAAGCAGAGAACAAATCCTGAGTTCTCGCTACTATCTTATGTCTCCATTACTTAGAATACAATGAACCTGCTGACAGGTTCCATTGAATTAACATCTTTTTTTTTTTCTTATGGAGAATCATCATTATTGTTTCCAGTATTCTGTAGCTTTCATTTATAAGCGGAGCTATGTACTATATGTATAATGGCTTTTTATATAATCTTATTACTAAACTGTACGAATGGCCACAGAATGTTTGTATGGCAAAGATATATCTATATTGAAACTGGACATAAATTAGGTCTGTTATGTGTATTGGGGAGTCTAATTCCCCCTTAAAGTGGTTGGACCAACTATTGAAGTTATCCACTGTATAGGGACCCCCAGAAATCCAGAGAATAGGGGGTCCTGCTCTCCCTAATTCCTGAAGAGCGGAAGGTCGAGCATACATCCTGTTGTTCCATTCAGTAGTATGGGAGTATATGAAAAGTTTATTCCAACTTTTGTTATTTTCTTTCTTTTGGAAACACTGCCACACCTTTCTATGGAATATATGTGTTCATACTAAAGTGGGACAGAACTGCAGTACCAGCCACAACCAGTGGACTAGTATAACCCTTTAAACCAGGCAATGTTTTTTTAGTTCAGCCCATCCCCCTTTAACCAATCCCTTATAATAATATGATTTGTGCAACCAAGTATTTAACAATCTTATAACCCTATGCTTATGTTTTGCAGGCGTGCATGGGCAGGATTAAGCTTTACTCTTTTGGTGCTACTGGTGATAAGTATTGTCTTCAATGTCAGACAGATCTGGTCAAGGAGAGAAAACCGTAATGACTGGACATATTCCTACCAACAACTTAGAGAAGTGAATGGAAATGTGGATGTCCCAGATATGTATGAGACCTGTGACTTGTATCCCCCAGACATTGATGTGGATGATTCACAGAATGAAATGGAGAGTTGAAGCTTGTAGGAAATTCTGCTGGGTTCAGTCGGCTCAACCAATGCATGCTGTTTGCTGCAGCAATCTAGTGCCTTGTACACACCTAAGAGTTTGGGTGTAAGACTTGAAGAAAATGAATATGTACATCAGCAGTACATTCATTGCAATGTATTATATTTCTAAAAACGTGTTCTTGAAGTCCCTAAAGATGTGCAATATTCACAATGCCTTATTTTATTAGATGAGCTGGTCTACAACACTGGGTTCAATATTTTTTAACAGTATTCTTTATGTATTTAAAATTGCCAATTTTTTTATGGGAAAGGTACAAATACATGATGACTTCTAGCATGTAACTTGCAGTTTGTTTCCGGATCTTCCAGGTACATTCTTTTGAAACAGACTTGTGATATTTGTGATAAATGACTTCTGCTGAAACTGCAAAGTTATGTAAAATTTATCATATGAGAAACATTTGCTAGATACATTTTCCAAAAGTGTGAGCCTCTGATGTAGATAAAATTCCAGTCCACCTAAGCACAAAATTACAGGAGCAGCTAATATGTACTATGAGTTCTATGGATAAATGGAAAAGGGTTTGCATACTATTACGGTACACTGTTATTGATTGATTGTTGCTGATCTAATATTGATGATGTATCCTGAGGATAGGCCATGAATAAAGGGTAACAGATCTTTTCTGTAAGATTTTATGATTTTGTGTAATCTGTCAATTCTATCTTCCCTAACGCAGGCTCAAATTGGGGGGGAAAAAACTCCCATAGCTGTTTAACTCCTTATATGCTGTCAACCATCACAGTTAAAAATGATGCAAGCAGTCCCTCCTTTCCCACAAAACACAAGTTGAATTGACAGCATCATTACAGCTGGGTGCTGCTGTTGTACTTCTTTGGCTACCTGTCCACAAACCTGTGCTTTTCATGGCCTGCAAACAATGGGCCCATGATGTCCATTAACACGATGATGACAATACCAACTGCAAACTGAACTGCAGGAATAGGACCTTCTCTATAATTTGTGGTCCATAGTCCACAGTAGTCCTTCATGTGTGCATGAGCCCATAGAAATGGGGATGTATGGTGAAACACACATCCAAAAAAAGTCTGTGTGTATGTAGCCCTGGAGAGAGGAAATGTACTCCCTCATTCCCTTAAATAGTTCAGAGTGGAAATGGGTTTCTGTGACAACTGTAGACCTAACATTTTTCCGTAGGTGTGCATCCTAAAGTACAGCCAGAACCTTATAGGTTTAGTGTTGGCAAACTGTGGCACTCAGAGTCCGTTCTATGGGCACACAGACCTTCTCCCCAGCACAGAGTTGCTCAGATAGTACTCATATTCAGCATTAACCTGGGCTGCCTGGGGCTGTAGGGGAAGTGAGATTGGAGCTCTTGCACTGGACCCCATGCTTCCTCCTGTACAGGGGGCCCTGGAGTGAAGTCACAATTAAAATCCAAGTGTCCCTCTCCTTCTTTTAACAGTATTGGGTGGATGTTGATATTATAAGCTGTGGCAGAGCAGGGAGCAAAAACTTACTGGTTAAATTTCTGTGTTGGCACTTTGCAATAAATAAGTGGTATTTTGGTTGCATTTTGGGCACTCAGTCAGTAATCTGGTCGGTAATCTGGATTACCCCACAAAAAATATAAAAGGGCACAGAAACCCATTTATCTTCCTTTGATATTAAAAAAAATTATAATTGTCTATAGATGTGTAAAGAAAAATAACATTTTCAGAGAGAGGTTGTTAATATTAATCTTTATTAGATAAATTCCGTAACACTTCACAAATCAAGGGATCAGTGCTAATTCAGTCACTTGACCTTACCATAATGCCATGAAATTGTATTTTATTATATCGTTTTATAATTCTGTGTTATTTATTTTTTAAAAAACCTTTCATGTTCACAAAATATTTGCCGGGTACAATACTGTTTAAATCTTCTGTGTGTTTTTCCCAATGGAATCTATTGTCATAGATTTATAATTGCTACTGGTACTACTTTTCTTTTCCTTGCGTTCTTAAGTTATGACCCCAACATTAGGGGTAGGCAACCATCAGCATGCTGACGATTGTAACACTCATATGTGGGAAATTTATCAGTGCTCCTACCCTCATATTCTGGCGTAGAAACAAGAAAAAGTAATTATTTTGCACCTACACCACCTCCCCCATGTGGGGCAAGGCTTTTATCCTACCCCGGCTCACAATAAATTCCCCCCTACGTCTTCATATTTGGCTGTCGGTCTCCAGCTGTCAAGGCATGCTGGGTATTTTTACCTTGCCAACAAGTATATCTGTGTGTAGTAATAGACAAAATGTTGCTTTTCCCCATTATTTTGTGACCAGCACTAGTGAAGCTGAGCTTTATTTTGGTAATCCTACTCTCCATTCTCTGTACAGGGTACTAGCACAACAATTGAAGTATTTTAGTCTCATCTGCTTATACTTAAAAAAACAAAAAACACTTCAGTGAAAATCGTCCTGCCGTGTTGTTATTATATAAGAAAATGTATTTTAATACCTTTTGTGACTACCGATCCTGTTTAATGTGGTGGTCATATGTTGCAGTCCATTTATTAGGCATTATTCAGACTTGGTTGATATTTCCTTCCTGTTTGGGGCGTCCTCCTGCCACAGTTTATTAACACCGTTTCTTACCGCCCAGCACCATGCAAGCAGTGGAAGCCGGATCTGCCTGATAAACAATCTAAAGCTGCCAATACACTAGAGATTTTTGAGCTTTCTGAACATCTTGCTCGGTATGAGCTGGACCCATAATTTGAGATGAATAACTGCAGATAACTAGATTAGTCTCTGCTATGCTTTGTTTGGGCTAGCATACAATGGAAGCAGTCCTAAAACATATCCTTATAAAAAAAAATGCCTGGACCTGCACCAAATAATTATGCCAAAAATCTAACATGGCAGAGTGAGGTTTGTAGTAATACCGGTAATTTTTATATATTTTTTTTAATAATTTTATGAGGTTTTCTGGGACTTTGATCTTGGTGATCTATCCTTGACAAAAGTTACCTATACCAGCTTGAATTAAGATCTAACATCTTAGGGAAAGGACCTCAATAGCCCCGGAAAACCTCTTTTAGGGTATCTGCACATGGTCAGGGTTTGGCATCCGTATTTATAGGCCAAAACCAGGAATGGTCCGAAAACTGTAACAGATGCCAATCTTCCCATTATGATTTCTCCCTGTGATTTTGGCTTAAAAATACTGATGCAAAATCCTGACTATGTGCAGATACCCATATGGTCTTCTTAAATTTAGAATATGTAACTAGATGTTGACAGTTTTAGTGGTTTTTCACTGATTGTTGACAGTCATTACTCATATACAACCAAAGGGATTGTACAAACTTTTTTTTTTTCTATCCCCCTATCCACCAATCAAGAGAATTAAGTTCTTGTGAACGCTAATTGATGGAGCTCCATTCTGCACTTTTGACAGTGCCTAAAATCACAAGGCACCACTCTAGTATCTCTGGTTCTCTGTCTATTAGTGTTTCCCAGATGGCCAAGCAATTTGCTATGTCACCTCCGGCTCTCCTATAGACAGTGAATTGAACGGAAGGATGCATGATCAACCTGCTGCTTCATTTCATGCTTGTGGAATCCAGCCAATCAGATTTTTTTTTATCCCCAATCCTGAAAATGAGGGATATCAGTCAGTTTGGTTTAACCCTTCAAAGGGTTTTACAGGAATAAAAAAAAGACCATTTCTTAAAAAATATTCAACAATAAAAAACCACTTCCCTTAGCGCCCCATTGCCTTTCATGCAGCTTTCAAATGCATTTTTTTCTGGAGTGTAATTGAAATCGACTGGAGAGTAAAGGAGTACATTTTCTTTTTATTTTACAGAGTTTCCTGCTTTTGCTTTTTTTTTTCTTTAAAATTTTATTTATTTACGTACCCAGTAATCTGAAAATGCCCTGTATGTCTTCTCACATCTGTGCTCCTGTCCATCTTGTTGCTAGTTTCCCTCTCCCTTTCCATTTTATTTCCTATAGCTCTTCTATGCATCTTGGTTTCCAGGTATTCAGTCTCATCTAGTTGTGGTCTCCTCTGGTTTTTGCAGGGGATTGTATTTGTTTTGTTGTATGTGCATGTTCAGTTATTTTTACATTTGCATTGCCACATTGACTGAAGGGATGTGCCAAATTCAAATCTTTTCACCTTTCCATGTCTCTGCATAAATATCTTACCAGTTTGTACAGCCCCTCTATGAGCCACAAACTACCACAGTCTGGAGAGTTCTAATGTGTGTGTAAAGAAATCACTGAAATTTTACCTTACCCAAAAATAAATGGCTGAATTGTTGGGGATTTACTTTTTAACACCTTCTTAAAAGACCTGGCAATAGAAATATTTGGCACATGTATGTCACATCTGCAAAATACTTATTCTTGAGCCACATTCATACGAGTGATGTTTTAATCTCTCTGTTTTATTTATACTGATGACAGCATTAATGGACGCATGCACATGAATGTGTTTTTCATGTATACGCGTGGAGGCTGTAGAAAAAACAGAACCTGTCCAGCCTGTGTTTGCAGCTTGGGCTTTCCCATATAAGGCCTCATGTAAACAACAGTATTTTGGCCTGTGAGTTATTTGTACAAATCACTGCTAGCTCCTAGCCCCTCTTAACTACCTAACTTTAAATGTGAACCTGCTGAATTGGTCATGTACAGATATAGAAATAGGGGATTCTGTATTATGAGTAATTGTGCTCTTTAAAGGAAATCCATCATCAAAATTAAGCATGATAAACAAGGGGAAACCAATTCATAGATCCAGGCACTTTGACTGTGGTAATCTTTTGATATTTGTTATCCATGGCCTCTTTCCTACTTTTAAAATTATGCTAATGAAGGGCTACGGGGCGTGTTACAGAAGCCCACCGTGCTCTGGCTTTGTAACACTGCAGCAGCATTTTCAGTTCAGTCTCATCCTCCCATTTCAGTGTAACAGCCTTTGAATCTACAGTATGGAGGGGCATTGGTGACACCTCTAGGGGCCCTAGAAGAAGGCCACAGATAAAAAATAGAAGATAACCATAGTCGCACTGCCTGGATCTATGAGTAAGTGTCCCTAATTTATTGTACTTAATTTTTGACGGTAGATTCCCTTTAAGCATCCTGCACAGTGTTGTTTTTACTCTGGGTTTTCTATACAGTTAATTAAATCGATACTTTTCAGGAAATAAACAGAGATATGAGCGTTCTATCACTATTGTTTAAATACAACATGAGGGCTCCAATACAAGACTCTAAAGAGAGTCTTTTGTGTATTTTTTTTCTTAATTTAATATTATCGTCTTAATTTATGATATAGCAGCGTGCTCCTTAAAGAAGCAAACTTGCACTAAGGTACGTTGCATTACGCACATTGCTTTACAGTACAGTGTAATAAATGAATTATAATAGATTAAGGGAACTTTTATGTCTTAATTGAAATGCTTTGCTTTTCTTTTTCTGAAGATTTAATAAAAAAGACTGCATTGTGTCACTATAAACTGATTCATGCTCTTTATTCACAATGTTGTGCAAGATTTATTAACCTCTTCACCGTACATGTATGGTGCAGAGCTACTAACTCTGTATGACAAGGGCTCACAGAGTTCTGGTGCTGTTGTTGTTCTGGTGCCAGAATATCCATTCTGTGTGTTGGTATTTGGTCCTATGAATGGATCAGTAGTATGAAAAAGAGTCCCTAAATACACCTTAATACCATGACCTGTCTGAATTTCATACATTTACCACAGTGGAGAGGACTGAACTTGATAGTATATACCAGTGATGGCGAACCTATGGCACGGGTGCCAGAGGTGGCACTCAGAGCCCTCTTTTTGGGCACCCAACCGTCAGCATAGAACTCTACATAGAAGTCCCAGGAGACTCAAGAAATGCTGCTCTCAGTGCTATTTTAAAGAAACACATTCTTGATTGTTTGGGACTGCAGGAAGAGGTAGACCATGTGGAAAAGGGAGGCTTATCTTTAGAGCTCCTCTAGGCCCCACCTTTCTTCCGTACAAGGGGACCATAGCGAGATGATACAACATTAGTCAAAATTTGCCCTTCTTCTTTCAACTGTTTTGTTGTTCTCTAGAGGCCAAAATGATTGAAAGTTGTGGTAGAACAGGTAGCAATAAGTTACTACTTAAATTGCTGTGATGGCACTTTGCAATAGATGTGTGTTTTGATTGTAGTTTGGGCACCCGGGCTCTAAAAGGTTCACCATCACTGGTATATACTAACAAAAAGATAAATTTGTCTTTCCGGAGAAATTCATGGAGAACTTTAAAAGTTCATACTGCAGTTATATTTTGTTGTGTAGGACATGTTAATGTGGCCTGACTCATTCATTACAGCTTGACAACAACATTTCATACTAATTGTCTGCTGAAAAACAGCATCCCACTCTTCTTGAAGGGCAGCTTCAGGTCATTGAGGTTCTGGGGTACAGAGTTACAAAACTTTACGTGTGGGCTCAGCTGATCACATAGGTTTTTAAGGGGATTTGGGTTTGGAGAGGGTGCAGGCCACTCCATTTGAGGCCTCCAGTCTTCAGCAGCCATTCCCTAAAAATGTGACCTCTCAGAGCATGCGCATTGTGCATCGTGAAGATGAAGATTAGGCTTATGAGGCACAATGACTGGATTAATGATGTCCAAGTATCATGGGCCACACTGTAGTAGTACTGTCACCATGTGATAACAATGGCTGATGTATACATCTCCAACATCACTGGTGGCCATCATGTCCACTCCGTGTGAATAGACTTTCATGAATGAACAGCTGGTCCCTCATCCAGCATAGATGCTACATGGCACATGCAAGACAATGTTGGTGTGGTCCGGTACCCTTGCTGATTGTCTATTATGCAGACCACGCTGATACTGGTAAACAGTTTAAAATGCTCTGACATGACTCTTCCAGTCTCTCTGTATTTATAAAGGTTTAACCCTTACAAAATCAGGCACAACAGAGGAGTAACAGATACAAGGTGCACATCCACACAAATCATTCGGCTCCACAAGGAAGAAGTTTAAAAACATGAATAGGTTCAATGTCACAAAACTTTTGTATAGAAAATAGTTAATGAAAAGGCAAATTTATCAAAATTATGAAAAAAATCTCTTCCAGACCCCAATATGGCAGTCAAAATAACTCCATAAAGAAAGAAATATATGATATAAATTCCTTCCGGTTAAAAAAATTTGCAGCCAAAGAATCATGGATAAGGAAAGAAAATGTCTATTGTTATTAAAATTGGATATATAATATCATAGTGATGTAATTGGAATTTACAATATTTAATGATATTGCTAATAATCTTTTCTTGTTCTGTAATTTGTGTTAATGAAAATCATTTAAAAAAAAAAAAATAACTCCCTGGATCAACATCAAAAGAACAAAATGTTTTGTTCCCATAAAATGTGATATTTTAGTTTTAAGAAAGGCTTCTAGGCCTCTCCTGAACATGTAAAAAATGTGATTTTTGTGATGGTAGAACTGCCTCTCCTCTAGGTGTAGGGGATGCCCCCAGTCTATAGTGATGGTAGAACCACCTCTCCTCTAGGTGTAGAGGATGCCCCCTGTCTATGGTGATGTTAGAACCCCCTCTCCTTTAGGTGTAGAGGATGCCCCGTCTATGGTGATGGTAGAACCGCCTCTCCTCTAGGTGTAGAGGATGCCCCTGTCTATGGTGATGGTATAACTAAGTTGATACTCAGAACAGATGAGGGGGGGGGGGTTCTGGCGCCAGCATGCGCAGTGTACAACATGAAGCCACTGGCACGTGGCTCCAACGTGCGTTCTGAAGGAGAGGGAGCTAGCCACATATGTGACAGAAAGCAGCTTGGAACACTCGGTCTAAGTTGCAGAAACGCTTCACGGGGTTCTGGCTTTAGCGCGTTATCTATTTCCCCACCAAAGAACTTCTGCAATGCAAACCAACTATTCCGATCTGCCTATTTTTAAAAAAACTCTTTTTTCATGGGGATCCAGAACCCACTTTGTGGGTGGCTTAGATGGGAATGATTAGATTTCTTTAAAGATAATGAACTTTACTAAATTTATGTTTGTATCTGTGTTGGTGCCTCTGTTAGGATCCTTTGGGTGGAGTTTACCAAGAGCACAGTGCTCCGGTCTTGAGTCCCCCCCCCCCCCCAACCCACACGTCACGACTGATATACTAAGGCCCCTTTCACACCTGCGTTTTTCACGTGTGCTTTTGACGTGCAGAACTTGCATTACACTCTGACCCATTGTAACCAATGGGTCTTTTCAGACTTGCATTTTTTTTTTTAACTGATTTTATTATGAGACATGTTCACAGCAGTCATACAAAATCCAATATACAATGAGACAGTAGCATCTGTGTCTTATCACACGAAACGATGGAATTACAGCGATATAGTGCATGACATATATGTACATAGCAAAAATAAAAATATCTCTTTTACAAAAATCTGCTAAGTCTCCTTTCTTTCTTGCAATACAAATGTGCTATGACATGTAATAATAAGCAAATTACTAGAGCAACACAAACAAAAGAACCACATAATACAGTGCTAAATTGACTAGAGTCTTAACCAACTTCTCTAGTCTCAGCTTGTGACATTTCAGGTGAGTGTCGTGTCAGTCCCCTCTTGTTATTCATATTTCCCTCTCTCTGATCACCCTTGTTATATTCTCAGTCTCCATTCTTTTTCCCTTTTCTCTCCACCGCACCCATAGTCGACCGGCCCTCGGGTCAGGGGGATATCCCCCCAGTGGTGAGTTGTAATCTGTCTTCGTCGATGCACTACTACTTTATATTATAGAAGTTATATCCCTCAATTCCTGCCTCAACCTACGTACGGAATAGTTTGTGTCCCTCGACACCAAGTTCCCCACACTCGAACAAACTTGTCAGGACATTTGCGGTGCTTATACACTAGCTTTTCATATGGTAGTATTTGATTAATTTGTGCTTTCCAACATGTTAACGTTTGGGGTATTAGGGTCATACCATCTGAGTGCTATGCACTTTCGGGCCATAAATAGAGTTTCCCTCAGGAAAATAATTTGGTAATGAGACCAATCTTCTTCAGGAAGAAGGCACAAGAGGCATGTCTCAGGGGACTCGGAGATGGGAATATGTAATAAAGTGGACAAGAAGCTAGTGATGTCCTTCCAGAACTTCTGAATCGGTGGACAGACCCAGCTCATATGCCAGAAGTCTGCTCCGAGCTCACCGCATCATGGACAGGCGGTCGAGGGAACTCGGCCCATTCTTGCCATACGTACAGGTGTTAGGTAGGCCTGATGGGTGAAATATAGTTGAGTCATTCTATTATTTATTGAGGGGGACACCTTGGTATGGGCAGCGAGTAGTTCGTCAATCGACTCATCCTCTAATGCAGGGATGAGTGTCCTCCACTTATCTAACACTGGTAGTTTGTTGTTGGCCAGCTTTCCCTGAGTGAGGGAAAAGTGGGTGTATAATACCCCTAGGGCCCTGTGTTTTGCAGACTTGCATTTTTTTTTACACGCACACACGCACGTTTTTTTTGTAACGCGCGTTTAAATTTCGACATGCTCTACTTTTGCAAGTCACGCGTGTGAAAAACGCACCATACAAGTCTATGGAGATGCATCAAAAACGCATCGCACTCTGAGACACTTGCAAGTGCAATGCGTTTTTCACGCATCAATTGCCATAGAAAAGATAGAGCTCAGTCCTGAGTCCTTTTCACGTGCATTTTCTGCACATGAAAAACGCATTGAAATTGCATTGAAAACACGCGTGAAAAACTGAGACACTGAACAAACTCTGACTGAAAACTGATGCAAAATGTCAGTTTTTCACTGACCAAACCCTGATCAAACTCTGACGTCATCTGCAACGCAAGTGTGGAAGGGGCCTAAGAGGCTCCGATCGTGTGCCCGGATTAATTATAAGCCAGGTCCTGACTGGATACAAGCCATGATATACACTAGTGAAGGGAAGTTCGGCTCTTCTTAGAGAGCTGGATCATAAGGCTCTTCTGGCTCATTATTAAATATGTAATAGGGAGCCTGAGGGCGCATTCATAACGCGACGCTAGCGCACAGGGGGAGGAGTTTGGGGCGATTGCATATGCGTTTCTAGAGAACCACATGCGATCGGGTTATTAATCGCACGCGTTTCCCGGGAAACGCATATCCGATCGGCCCGAGCCTCGTCCACTGCGCTTGCGTCGCGTTATGAACGCGACGATAGCGGAACATGTGAACGCGCCCTCAGGGTTTGATAACATGCGAAGGTTACATTGCGTTTTAGCAGATGCAGTGGAAACTCAATGTAACCTTAGCATGTGATCAAGGCTGAAGCCAGTGGAATGCGTCAAAAACGTGACGCACAACGCAACGCATCGTGTGAATGCACCCTCAGTCAGTCAGCCCACACCTCTTCACTTTTAACCCGAATTTATTGGGCTAAAGGGGGCGTAATGAGCTTATTCAGTCAGGGCAGGGCTAGGTGAGGGGGCTCACGCGATAGAGCCGGATCTTTGGACCCATCGCTAATAAACTACCGCTTCCATAGCACATCAGGAACAAAAATGTCCTGCACACAAAAGGATTTTTTTGCCTTCTAAAATGACGGACCCGATTACACTCAATAGAATAACTCCAAGCTGTAGGAGTCGGTCATCTTAAAACACGTATGGAGTATTGATGTGAACAAAGCCTTAGAATTGGATGTAGACGAGACGATTTGAAGCAGCTAAATATTATCATGATGAGGGAAGGCTTATACTCTCCCGGTGCTGGGTACCGACAGCTCCGGTACCGCAGACCGGGGTCTTTATGAAGTATTTAGACACAATCCTGACCCCGGTGAGATGGCGGCGCGCGGCCCCGCGCCGGCTGATGACGCACTTCCGGAAGGTGAGGTCAGATCTTTCCTGTGCCGCCATTTCGGGTTTGGTGAGGTCGGGATCGGCTAGAAGTGCCCGTTCGCCGTGTCTGTTCCGGGCGGCGTCGGTTGGCGCCTGAAAGGCGGGGAAAGAGCACCGGGGAGCGAGCAGAGGCCATGGCCGGCAACTTCGATTCTGAAGACCGTGCGAGCTGGTACTGGGGCAGACAGAACCGACAGGAGGCGGTGAATCTGCTGCAGGGGCAGCGGCACGGAGTGTTCCTGGTGCGCGACTCGGCCACTATCCCCGGGGACTACGTGCTCTCCGTCAGCGAGAACTCCAAGGTCTCCCATTACATCATCAATAGCGTCAGCAACAACCGGCAGTCTGGTGAGTGCGGCCCGGGCCTAGAGGGTGGACAGGGGCGACACTGCCTCAGTGGGAGCCTTCAGAGTGTACTCACATGGCGGCATTAAAAATTGATAGTCTCCTGTTCCCTAAATTATTTCCTAGTTTATCATCCCAGCCACTTCTTTGTTTTTTTTGTTTTTTTTTAAACACAGCCTCCCTCACTCCCTATGTATAGCCTTATGTGGGCCCCACCAGCAGGCCTGGGCCCCTGGACATGGCTGGTGGGGGCCTACAGAGGGAGACTCGCGCTTGTGGCTGCTGAGGCATGGGGGGAGCGGTCGGACAAGGCTGCCGAGGGTCTCCGGGGAGGGGACGGATGTGGCTGTGGGACCCTATTGGGGGAGGGGGCTCCTTGGGAGAGGGTATGGATGTGGCGGAGAGGGTCGGATGTGGCTGCTGGGGCTTTTGGGGGATGGTGGAAGTTTCTGCTGGTGGCCTATGCGGGGGGGGGGGGGGGGGGAGAGGGGCCGGACATGCTGCCCGGGGGCCTAAGCGGGGGGGAGAGGGGCGAACGTGGCTGCCCGGGGGCCTAAAGCGGTGGGGAGAGGGCGACACGTGGCCTGCCTGGGGCCTAAGCGTGTGGGAGGGCGAGTGGGCGAACGTGGGCCATGGGGTCCTAAATCGGGGGGAGAGGGCGAATATCGCCTGATGGTGGTGAGGCGTGGTTGCTGGGGGCCAAGTCGGGGGAAGGGGGTAACAGTTGGCTGCCGGGGGCCTAAGCGGGGGAGGAGAGGGCGAACGTGGCTCCCGGGGGCCCTAAGCGGGGGGGGAGGAGAGGGCGAACTGTTGGCTGCCGGGGGCCTATGGCGGGGGGGGAGGGGCGAACGTGGTGCTGGGGGCCTTCTGGGCGGGGGGAGGGGGGAGGGGATGGACGTGGGGCTGGCGGGGGCCCTATGGAGGGGAGGTGGAAATGGCTACCGGGGGCTATGGGGGGGGAGGGGTGGACGTGCTGTCGGGGGCATATGGGGGGGGGAGGGGAGGGGTGGACGTGGCTGCCGGGGGTCTGTGGGGGTCAGGGGTGGACATGGCACCGGGGGGGCCTATTGGGGGGGGGGAGAGGGGCGGAAGAGGGGCGGACATGGTACCGGGGGGGCCTATGGGGGGGGGGAAGAGGGGAGGACATGGCTACAGGGGGCAGATGGGGGGGGCGGGGCGGAGAGGGGCGGACAGGGGCGACGGGGGGGGAATGGGGGGGGGGGGGGAGGGGGAGGAGAGAGGGGCGGACATGGCTACCGGGGGCCTATGGGGGGGGGGAGAGGGGCGGACATGGCTACCGGGGCTAATGGGAGAGGGGAGGAGGGCGAGGGGGACAGGGGTGGGAGGGCTGCGCGGGGGACCTAATGGGGGGGTGGGAGAGGGGCGGAATGGCTACGGGGGCCTAAGTTGGGGGGGGGAGAGGGGACGGATATGGAGTCCGGGGGCCTAAGAGGGGGTGGGAGAGAGGGGCGGAATGGATGCCGGGGGCATGGAAGGGGGGTGGGAGAGGGGCGGACGGGAGGGATGGGGGACCATGGCTGGGCCATGGGGAAGGCGGTGGTCGGGGGGGCATGGGAGAGGGGGGACTGGACTGCACTCGGGGCCTATGGGGGGGAGGGGACGTGGTTATGCAGGGGTTCCATGGGGAAGGAGGGGGCATAGTGGTTGCACGGGGGCCCTATATGGGGCAGGGGAGGACAGGTTGACTATATGGAGGTGGAGGGTCGGACATCGCTGCCAGGGCCATTTAATATTGGGGCAGAGTGGCAGGACCTGATGGCTTACTACTGAGGGTGGGGGAGAAGAGGGGGGGACGGGGAAGACTGGCAGAAGGGGGTACCTGGTTTACCCTGTGGTGGCTACAAGAGTCACTCACTGGGCACAGGGGGTTGTCCTGTGTATCCTGGGAATAATATTGCAGGACACATGGCCATCTTTCCCATCAAAACCATGGGCGATATGTGGATTGTGTTATGTATTCTAGAGGTATAAATATCTTCAGTAGCCGTCGGTCTATCTATCTGGAGATCTGCTTTGGGCACTCTGTGGTCCCTAGTTGTGCCTCCTGCTGATATCCTCTCGTGGCCAAAATTGTCTAGTATATGAGACTACTAGGTGCTGGTACAGAATCCAGTACTCTTAGATTTGTTTTTGAGTTTTTTTTGGCTACTGTGCATGTAGTAGACTTGTGGGTTGTCTTTATCACTACCTTATGCTAAAGAACACGGTTATTTACGCCTTCTACTTCTGCTGGCTGTCATCTGCCTTCGACATGATGGTCAGTGTACATGCCCCATAGAGATTGTCTTTTTCGCGCCGTGTTTTTTTTATTCATGAGCCATGGATGCCTCAATCTGTCTATGCCCGAATACTGGAGTAATTTGCACAGGTTATGCTTTTCGCCATAGTCGACAATTGTAAATGCCTGGGGGGGGGGGGGGGGTTTTTTAGTGACTGACCCAACATAAAATAGCCGTTGTGCAAGAAAAATTCATATGATGGCGAGTAAAAACGATGTTAGCGTAATTGGCGCTATTAAAATAACAGATATTAATTTTTAAGCTAACCTACCACACCCATTACTAGTAGAGGGATGCCAAGATGCATTCGTTTACACACACAGATCATAGATCAAAGCATCGGGCACAATGAGTTTTTGGCTTGCAGCAGGACGAATGTCTAGTAGTATTAATGCACTCGTCTGTATAAGAATGATTTCAGTAAATATTCTCCCCTGTGTTGGTCTGATGTGTGTGTGTGTGTATATATATATATGTATGTATGTATGTATGTATATATACAATAATACATATTATCTTCTAACCCACATCTTGTTGGGTCTACATGGGGGTTTTCTCTGCTAAAAATTAATAGCATCTGTCAGTAAGCGAAACTTCACCTCCAGCTCCACCAAAATGGTCAGACTCCGCATCCCTGTTTTCCTGATCACTCTAGCAGTTCTAACATGATTGGAGGCATTCCTTCCCAGTGCCTTATTCCTCTGATATGTAGTAGAGGATCTTCACTACTGAGCATGTACATAAAGTGCAACACTCCTTTTTGCTCCTGGGACCTTCCTGCTGCTCCATTCTATACCTGACACTTGTTGCACGTGTCAGGGTGTGGACAAAGAGCAGATCCTCCCAGAGCAGCGGTAGAGGCAAGTTCTTGTCAGTAGATGAGTGGGTGTGATGTGCGGATTCGGCCTAACAGCCAATCCATCAAATTAACGCCCCCCACTGCTAGCCAAGGATATGATTGCGCAGGGGAACTCGCCTGGCCAATCATAGATAGTTGCTAGTGGCTGTTCAGCCATCAATCTGGCACACATTCAAGTTAGGCAGCCGAAATGCGAGCATCAAGTCTGCTTATTTCTACTTGTCAGCTGAACTGTACTGCCCCTGTGTCCTCTACCTTTCCTGGCACAGCCCTAGGTCCCGATTCAACCAGCAGTGACAGTGTCACATGAAGGGGAGAAGAGGAGCCAGGAAAGGAGCAGTATGTTCACCCCTGGCATAAATCCTTAGATCAGGAATAGAATAGACATTTAAAGGAAACTTAATTTTTGTAACATATTTATTTGTAGAGTTAGTCCATTTTTATCACAACTCCGACTCCACAGACCTGGTATCTGTAATTCATCATCAGGGCTGTGGAGTTGGTAAACCAGACCTGAGGGCTCAAATACCCTTACTCCGATTACAACACACACAGCATGTTTAAGTCATAAATTTACAGTAATAAGGCTTTTTATTAACATTGTTGTTTAGGTAAAACAAAATAGCTCTAAATTTGTATTCCAATTACTATAACTTTGATAGAAAACCATTTCCCCTAATATTCTATGTATAGTGTATGGAATCCATCAGAGCAGCTAACGTCTACAAACATGAACTCAGTTTTCCTGATCACTCCAGCAGTTCTAATATAAGTGCAGACATTCCTTCTCCTCTGGTGTGTAGTGAAGAATCTTCACTACTGAGCATGAGCAAAAAGGACATCCAACTAAAAGCCTACATCCTCAGGAATCTGGAATAGAACAGACAATTATAGGACATTCCACAATTTCCCCAAATTCTGATGGAAAATAATTTAGCACAACCAGCAGTGAACTAATTGTAAAAAATATATATATATATTTTTTATTATATATTTTTGGAGTTGGTCCATTTTATTCCGGCTCCACCAAAATAGTCCCAGACTCCACAGCCCTGTTCATCCTTCCAATAACTTAAAGGGGTTGTCTGACTACAGGGGCAAGGTACCTTGGCTTTAACAGATTCTGGCAGCCTGACAAACCAACCCATCAGTGTCCCAGCGCTGGAACAGGAGATGGGTGGGCATACACCAGGCTGCAGAAAGCTGAGACGAGGTTCTGCCCTTGTTTGTCAGCCCACCAGCAAAGTTTTTGAAATGGTTGGACAACCCCTTTTTAAATATGATATGAATTTGAAGAACCTGTGAGGGACTCGGTTAACACTGTTTGACCCAGAGTTTCTGTTCTAAAATTTGGGTCCAAGTCTGATGTTTGGCTTTGCAGTACATGCTTTATTTTCTGTGATGCACCCTCCCATTGATCCCAATGGGGGCAAGATCATATCGCAGTGTGAGAACATGCTGTGTTAGCAGTCACAATTCTTCAAGAGGTTTTTACTTCTGAATTCAACTTCAGTAGAAGGAATAACTCATGGAGAGACCAAATATATCTTAAGGAGGTTATGAACATTGCCCCTCTGTGATTTAGACCGGTGAACCACTTTCCAAGAATTTGTATATCTTTTACAGATATTTTCTCTGCTGCTGTACACTGGTATAACAGCCTAAAATAATTAGCTCTGTATTGTATGGTAACTTGAAGTGTGCACTTGAAGACTATTCAATAAAAATGTGCTGATTTGGTTTCTGATTTCTTTCCAGGTGTGAATCAGTCCCGCTTCAGGATAGGAGATCAAGAGTTTGAATCATTACCTGCGCTATTGGAGTTTTACAAAATCCATTATCTGGACACCACCACTTTAATAGAGCCTGTTTCCAAATCTAAGCAACCTGGAGTGATCCAGAGACAAGAGGAAGCGGAGTATGTCAGGGCTCTCTTTGACTTTAATGGTAATGATGATGAAGATCTTCCATTTAAGAAGGGAGACATCCTAAGAATCCGGGATAAACCTGAGGAGCAGTGGTGGAATGCTGAGGACAACGAAGGAAGACGGGGAATGATACCTGTCCCTTATGTGGAAAAGTACAGGCCTCCCTCTACTGCCGGGTCTGCTCTGATTGGAGGTAACCAGGAAAATTCGCATCCGCAGCAACTGGGTGGGCCGGAGCCAGGGCCCTATGCCCAGCCCAGTGTCAACACTCCGCTGCCTAACCTCCAGAATGGGCCCATTTATGCCAGGGTTATCCAGAAGCGAGTTCCTAATGCCTACGACAAGACAGCCTTGGCTTTGGAGGTATATAATGGGTGCAGGTCTGAAGGAAAACGATATACATTTTATTTTCCTTTCAAGTGCAAGCTTTTTTTTTTTTAAATCCACTATTATGTGGGAAAGATCCTACTCTTATTGTTATAGGTTGCAGCTCCTAAGATTGTGATTTTTACTGTGCAAATAATAACTCATGTAACACTTGTGCCACTATCTTAGGTTATTTATAAGAAGGCTATAAAAGAATTGACGCCTAGTAGTCAAATTATGCAAATCAATATAGGATCAGAGTATAGGGGGCGTGGGTACTGTGCCTGCCATTTGCTATAAACTATAACGAGTGTTGTTGGTAATGGCTATTGAGCCTGCACAGTCCTTTACCCATGTATTCTTCTTTGCTGTATGCCAGACACTGTGTACATCCCTCTATCATCAGATGGTGGTCTTGATTTATTCTTTATATTTCTGTATATTACAATTGGCTAGCTTTTCTGAGAACTGTTCAGTGTTACTCTATTAGAACATTCAAGCTAGGGCATTTCATTGTGTCTAGCACTTGATGAAGCCTATATGAAGGAAGTCCAACATGTATATTCATGATGTGAATGGGACTTTTCAGTCATTCCTTTGGAAGAAGACTGGAAACTGAGTGGAAGCAGAAGCCCAGATTCCATGTTGACTCATGTTTGTATGTGAATCACTTCTGCTGGCCGGGTATCATTCAGATTTTATATTTGTGATTAAAGGAGGTTTTCACATCCGTTCTGCCCTGGTATATAATATTGTAGACCTTAAGGGCTTGGCTGATTATTCTGGGGAGCTGATCTAATTTAGAGTTTTCTATGGTTCAGAAGTTATCCATCATCCACATCAAGGTTGAATTTGTAGTGCTACTTAGTTTTGCTCTTAGAAAGAAAATGTAAGAAAACCCAAAAAACTGTTTTTACTTACCAGCCAGAATTTTACAAGCGTTACTGACCAGATAATGGATTTTTGAAAGAGAATCCCTTTCTGCAATGAACAGGGAGTGCAGGAGATGACTGAGCACCTTGTTATCCCCTATCCTGTCTAATAGGGAATAAGTTGGCACAACCCATTTAAGTGGACAATAATTCTGTTATGCTCACAATGACCGATACCAATTTGACCCAATGTGGTGGTCATGTGAGCATTGCGGATGTCTGCACTGCATGGTCTCTGACTCTATCTCATGACCATGGCCACAATTTTGTTACCACTAGATACATGTAAAAAGGCAAACCCCCATCTATAAATTTTTCGATTAAATTGAATCCATAGATACTTTAAAAAATTTAAAGCAGTCTACATGTATGTATGCAGCTCCTCCCTGTTATATGGTCATCTCTGTGCCCTATGATTGGGATTGTCTGATTAGGGATTGGTAGAAAATAAACTCCCATCATTTTGATTCTATATGAATAATATTGCGGGAATCTGGAGGCCTAAGGTAAATGTATGGCAGAGTTTGTGTTGGCTGTCTGGTGATAGTTTGATCTCTAGGTGGTGTATTCTTAATATCTCATTATTACCAGTATTCAGGTTATTAGTGCTGAACTTCTGGCTCAATGACAGCTTACTACATTATGTTCTGATAAAGTTCCCCGATGGTGGATTTTCATTTTTATTAAAACTTGCTTACATAGTTTGGTTTGTTTCCTACTCGGGATTAGCCGTCTCCTCATGTGAAATGGCTTAGTTTGGACCCCCTTTTCCAGTTGTGAAAAGCTCCAGCTGTTTCCTAAAGTGTTTACTCACTAATCTTCTGATTCATCAAGTCTTGTTTGGCACATTCCTGAAAAATAGTTTTCCAAGGGTCTATATGTTACAAAATAAAGCTATGTCATGATGTTGGAGCCTTGTTTTATGTTTGCACACTCAGACAATAGCCTTGTAGACCTCAGGAGGCAATGTGGCCCTTTAGTGCCGAGGTAGACAAGTTACTAAAGACAGTTGTGTAGTCACAGCTTCAATTCCACTAAACATCCAAGTTTGTCCTACCTTTCTAGGTATTGATATAACATAGCTACAAGACTGAGCTCTGCTCTATAGGTTTTGGCATCTGCAAATAGTTAATTGATTTGCGGTATTGAACCCCCAACAGTCTAATATGTATAGATTGACACCCATAACCTGGGAAACCTCCAAGCTGTAGAACATTTGGTACAAGGTCACAATCCTTAAACTTTTAAAAGCAGAAAAAAAAATCTGACATTTTTCTACAGTACTTCGAAGTCCCCTTAACATTCACGTTGTGGCTGACTGCTTCAAAGCCAAGGACTGTGGAGTACAGGCCTTCCCCAATAGGAGATTTGTGAGGGGTGTTCTACTTGAGGGGCTGAGCTTGTGGCTGGAATAAGGGTGAGGTTTAGAAGCTGTAAATTTACAACTCCTCAGGCTGGTCTCCTGTCCTGGGACTGCTGCAGGTAGTCACTAATTTTCTACTTGCAGGGATTACCACTAAAGCTAGTGATTGGGGGCAGCAGTTAAATGACATCTACCACCAGGATGAAGGATTGACTGACAGTGACATGCTGATGGGTGTCCCCTCTGGCAGGATCTGCTCTTTTAGCTTCTTATGCCCTTGTTTATACAAAAAAAGCTTGTAAAACTATGCAAATGAGCCTGAGGGACGCCTGGCTCCATAGGTGTTAAGAAGGAGGGAGTAGGAAGCTTACAGAAGAGTGGATCCTGCCAGTGGGGGTACACACCAGTCAGTGTGCTTGGCTATCCTCGATCCTGGTGGTAGATGTCCTTTAAAGAGCATGCAAGGAAGTAAATGGAGACTGAAGGATGTGTATATACGTCACACTGTGCTTTTTAAAAATGTTGTAAATTTGTGACTAAACACAAATATTGTGTTTTTAGTATGTGACAAACAACAAAGCAGGCTAGTGCTATTAGGTTTGTAGTCTATTACTTTGCATAGGTGCTGTAAATACTCCAATGCCATAACTTTTTTAAATTTTTCAAGTAGTATGCTTCAAAATAAGCATTTTTAGATGGATGTGGCCTCTTATATAGAAACTGATAATACAGTAGGGCATTCACTTGCCTACAGTTGTCTACTGCTGAAGGACCTCTGTCATGGAACAAGTTTGTTGTCTTTTCAAAATTGTTATTAAGTGTAAATGTCTGAGTTTTGTACATGACTCTGTATACAGTCGATGTATTAGTTACACTAGACATCTCTGCCTAAACTCCATGCTATGATTCCCTCTGGCAGTGGCCTATCATTAGAACAAAGGGATCGTGCAATTAAATCCCTAATGCATAGTCTATGAACTGCAGTGCATACAAGTATAATTCTTGTGTATTTAGCTTAGGAGCTGACTTCAAAGATGCAGAAATTGAGGTTTGTCATTTTTGCTTTGGGTTGTTTTCACACGAATGTGTGAAAACTGTTGTGTGCAACCTGTACCGTCCCATGCATTTTAATGGGCAATAAGTTCATTATTTGGATAGACTTATTGCATACCATATGGGGGAGGGGAAGATGGTGCAGGAGCATTTTTCCCTGTTGAGAAAGGAAAGTGGTGCCTTAGCCCTGATGTGTGCAAACAGCCTTAAACTGACTCAAAAGTTTAAGCAGTTTTAAAGGGCTTAAACTATAAAGGTAGATCGGGTGGTAGGTGAATCAATGGGACGTGAGGATAGCCCTTTTAAGGGCTAATCCTCACGTCCCCGCACTTTTTTGTAAACTTTTATTACCAATAATACCCTGAAAGGGCTATCCTCGTGTCCCGCCCATTGATTCACCTACTACCCGATCTACCTTTTATAGGTAGATTTGTGGTGGTAGGTTTCCTTTAAGGTGTGTGTGTTAGGCTACATTGACATGAACCTATGGGGGAACGTACATACGGCCCCCATACACCGCAGTGGCCTCAGAGAGCCGCAGCGTTCCGTATCCCGTAGAAAGATACGGCACGTCCTACATTTGGGCGGAATACGGCGAGTGTGCGTCGTACATCACTATGGAGAGGGGAGGAGGCGAGCAGTATACCCGGGTGAATACATTGTGTGAATTCAGCCTTAGGTGGAAGATTCTCCCGGCTGGCCAGTGAATGATGGCAATGTGGGTATGCAGGAACAAATCCCTCAACTAGCTTCATTTTGACTTGTAGTAAAACCTTATTGTGACAATTTTTGTGAAAGTATTAATGACCTTTAAATGACTTTCTATTCCTAATGGTTGTATCTTTGATTGTTATGATAGACTGAGCGCACAACTAGATTCTGCTGCCTTTTATCGCTATAAGGGCTCATGCAGACAACCATGGTCAGTCTGCATCCCATATCATATGCTGGTTAGATTTCATGGACCGACCACAGTGTGGAGGAGGAGTCTCTGAGCATCATAGTGATTTGTTTCATGGAGTCCCTGCTACCCTTTCACAGAACAGCAGCGCCAAACTATCATGACTGCAAGCGACTCCATTTATCATATCACGATGACGCACAATGATGGTTCTGTGAAATCCATGTAGCACACAGTTTTGGGAATAAGTGACTGACCAGAGTCTGTTTTAGCCCTTACCTGTATTTCACCTTTGTAAGTTTTTGCATCTCATTTGTTTTTACAAGGACTAATGTCTTTTTTTTTTTCTTCTCCAGGTTGGTGACCTAGTAAAAGTAACAAAGATTAACGTCAGTGGTCAATGGGAAGGAGAATGCAATGGAAAATATGGTCATTTTCCTTTTACACATGTGCGTCTGCTGGATCAACAGAACCCAGATGAAGACTTCAGCTGAGTGTGACCTGGAGCCGTTCCTAAAACATGAACAATCTTGCTCTGTTTCCCTCTTTTTCCATCTGCCATTTTAGACTGCCTTCCACAGGTTTCAAGATATTTAGCCAATGAAAGTAGTAATATCCCCGAATCCTTTACAATTGCAATCATTCAGTTCCTATGAGATTTGGCAGAGTCAGGGTACGAGCTCGGATTGTGTCTTGAAAGTAGGCAGAGAATAAGTGACATCCAACAGCAATATCTAATAACCTGCAGATGCAGTGAACTGCACGAGTGCTTGTAGCAAGGAATTTTATCTGAACAAAAGACTTTTTGATGGGGCCTTTGTTGTATCTTCCTTAATCATTCTATGATATTTTCCAGGTTGGACATCACCAATTTTTACATTACTGACTCTTGAGTATGTTACCTTCGGGTAAACCCTGTTTCTCAAAAGGGGTCCCACCATTGTGTCAATCGGGGCTAATAAGCCAATGTAGGTGTTAACATTTTTATAAAGAGCAGCCCACTTTCCCTTCAGCTGTTCCCAGTATTATTGCTTTAGTTTTATAAGGTCTGAGCTGTGGGTTTCAGTCCATTTCTTTCCAGCCTGGACTAACACCTTCATCTTCCTTTCCTTTGTGACTGTTTATTACTAAGTGCTTGTTTATTACTCCACCTCCAAGTGCTTGACTTAAAGGGGTTGTATCAAGTTAAATACTTATTGGCTGTCCATGATATAGGTGATATGTTTCTGATCGTTGTGGGTTAACTAGTGGGACCCCCATCAGTCATGAATTGAGCATGCATAATGCTGCTGCATTCATCTTTATGGGAACGCTGGAGACAAGTGCCTTTAATCTAGTTGCCCACAACAAAGTTTGGTCTGACAAACTTGTTCTGTGCACTGTGGGATTTACTGGAGCAAATCTAGAATAACTGAACTGAATTCGAGATTCTAGTTTTTGGCTGGTAAATCATACAAGTGCATGGAGCGTGTTGGTAAGACCAAACTGGGAAACCGGGTTAAGTTGTGTAGCATTGAAGAGCGATGTTTGACCAGCTCTCTTCATTGATGGGGGTCCGAGTTGTTAATTCCTAGTATTCAGGTATTCAGACACGTATCCTCTATACTGAAAATAGCTGAAAAATTTAAGTAGCTTCTTGAATACTTGCATTACTGTATGTATGGCATACTTCCATGACGTGCCTCAAATTTTGGAACTTTGCATCTTTTGTTGCCAACAATATTTTTTTAATTTTTTGTTTATTAAGAGCCATTACACACCTCTGAGATCTTGAGTTATTTCTGTCAGTTATTTAGAACCAAAAACCATGTGAGGCAAAACAGGTGAAACTCCTCTCACAGGTAAGGTATATTGGAAAGATTTGCACCTATTCTGTGTGTTAAACCACTACTCGTTTTTTGGCAAAATAATTGTGGGTGCAACCACCCTTGGTATTTTCATTGCGTTTATAAACTTGATACAAACGCTACATGTGGCCGCACCCTGAAAGAGACTACGGAAAGCGCAGATGTGAACTGGCCCTACGATATAAATGATCCCCCACTTAAAAATTTGGCCTCTAGCACGTTCCCTGTCTAAGCTTCTTTTCGAGGTATTATTTTATACGGGGAGCTAGTAAGCGTACACTAACAATTGTTAAATATGGAAATGATGTATTTTATGTTGATATGTAGAAACTACTAAAATAAAGACAATTTAATAAGAGGGGGTGAAAGGATAACTGAATCACTGTGGTATGTCTGCACCTCTATTGCTTGGACATAAAACCTCAATGTATTTGTTTTTTAAAGTCCTTCCTGAATGGCTTCCATGCTTTTATCTAAGCTCTTTTTAATGAGGCATTTAGATGAAACTTTATGTAGATTTGTTTTTTTCCTTTAGGATTCACATTTACCATGAGTGTAAGGAATTTTTTATTCTGACTAGTATATATATTGTGTTTAATTCAGATGAATCCAGCACAGAACCACAGGGGGTTCCAAGTCCCACCTATATCTGCCTCCCATAATGTACCAGGAGAGTGGGCAGATTAGTATTGACTTATGGAGCCAACTAGAGCGCTCTAGGGGCCCATTGGCAATAAGAACCTCTATAGACCTCAATAGACAAGAAGCTAAAGATTTTTGAGTTGTGTGTTGGTTACCTGTCTGCTCCCAGACTTTGTGCCATTATAAGTTTCATGTTCTGTTCAGTCCTATGTGCCAGATATGACACTGCCATTTGTTGTATTATGTGTTCAGGACACATGTGTAGTCCTCCAATAATCTGATAATGTGCCGTTCTTCCGGCAGTAATCTTCATTTTGTGCCTTCCGGGCTGCCAGTCTTGCACGGTTATGGCGTTCCTCATTGACGTTAGTCATATTTGATTTTATGTTAATGTAGTTGTACAGGATTAAAAGCTTTCTTCCCAAAGCAATATCCGCATGTAGCGGTGGTATATTGCAGTCTCATTAGAGCTGAGCTACCATACGAGACATAACCTATATGGGGCTGTTTATGGAAGAAAGACTCCACATCTTCTTATCCTGTACAACCCCTTTTTAGTGGTTCTTCCTTTATTTGGTGATACTTTCCTATTACATTTCAAGTTCCTCATCGCGGGACCATTTTGCTGCACTTTCCTCAGCAAAATTGATAAGTTTGCCTTAAAGTTAATGGCACTGATCTATTTTGTGAATATGCTGTCATTTCATTTTGTCTTCCCTAATACATGGCTCTGAGGGACAAGGGTAGAGTATGGCGGCTATTGGGCTACATCTCTCTGGGAGCCCAGCAATAACAACCTTCATAGGCTACACAAACAACGCAGATTGACATGCCCAGCCTCGGATTATTTATAGCTATGAAACCTCTATGTATACATAGTTTCCAGAAATGTACATTGAATGTTTTATAGGACGTATGGATAGCAGGTTATGACTATTGCATACTGAGCGCATGTTCTTCCATCTAATGCATTGTAAGTTATAAAACTATTGATGTAACATAATCTAGCGTCTTAGAAAGTCTCTCCTGTCTGATGCTGAATGTTTAGGTATGTTTTTTTTCCCCTTCCCCCTGTAACACCAAATCACAATACGTATTGCTCCAACTATTAGAGATGGCAAACACTAACTTTTATTGTAGAACACTATTGTATATATCTGAAATAAACTGGTGCTTCTGTCAACAGAGAAAATAACTAACCAAACATTGTTATCTTCTTGTGTGTTTTTCTTTATTACCTATTTATTTAAGCCGGTATGCAGATCTATTACTACATCTCTATTGCTGATCTATCCTTGGATATTGGTGACCTCCCTGTACGCAGCCTGAAGTAGACGGCTTTGTATACTGTGCATGCGTCTGGATACGTTACTGCAGCACGGCTCCAATTCAGAGACATTGGAGGTTGTACAGTAACCTACCCCAGACACTGCTGAGTGTTCTCTTCTGTATGTTACGGTTTTTGCAGGGACCACAGTTTATCATTGCAGTTGTCTGGTGCTGAACTCACCTGATTGATTTAAGAGTAATCAATACTCAGTCTCTTATTATACATTTTTCAGCAGTCTTTGCTGCAGTTGCATCCAGTCTGAAATGAGCAGCTTCTGTGTACCTAGACTGTATATAAAGTTGCAACACCTGAGCATTCCCATTTACCAAAAGATGTGCTGTTTTTTCAGATTTTGCAGCCGATATCTAGAATAGATTGTAAAGAGAGAGAAAATGTATATGGAAGTTCACTGAGATTTTTTTTACGTTTGACTCCATTTGTTTTTGTGGGCTTCCAAAAAAACTGCAGCAATATAGCCCTTCAGAATGTAGGATAATCGAAAGCAAAAACATTGCACAATGTTATATACAAGGTAAGTTCTGTATGTTCAGCTTTACCTGCTCTATAACATGCTGGTGGATTCCTATTAACTGCAGCTGTGACCATCTACTACAAGTGCTTTAACCCACATTTTAGAATTTTTTTTTTTAAATCTCATTTTATTTTATATTTGGACCAAATCCTTCCTACATTGGTTTCTATGTGAATACAACAAGATGTTTAATCACAACTGCCTTTCCTGCTAAATCTGCACTATTTTCCCAAAACTTTACTGAATGGTCACGATTGGTGATTTTATTAAAGGAAATCTACCATAAAAATCAAGCATGATAAACCACTTATACTTATAAATTCAGGCACTGAGACTTTGGTATTTTTATATTGGTTATCCATGGCCTCCCTCCTTCTAAAATCAACTTTTACAATCATGCTAATAAGCCTATACTGTTAGCAGAAAACTACCACGATGTAGCTTCACAGGCTGTTACTCTGTAGGAGTGTGTCTCCCCCTACCTCTTCCTGCTGTAACCTCATTTCAGCAGAGACCGTTTCGGCACACAGAAGCAAGCGGGCGGGAAGTGATCTTGCGCAGTGTAACAGCCTGTAAATCTAACACAGAGGAGCTCTAGTGACCACCACTATACCCTGTTAAGTCTCATTAGAAGAATGGCCTAGCTCTGGCATATAAACTCCCCAATTTGGTAAATACACCTACCGCCAGGTTTAGTTTTCTGACATCCATGGGCGCCATATTTCTGTAGATGGTAGATAACAAATGTAGCAGACAAGTGCACAATGATATGAGCCATTTGTAAAGAATTTGAGGTTTTTGTATTCATTTGACCACTCTTGATAATTTTCTGTATTTGTAAAGTTTCTTTTATACAATTACATTTGGTTACCGGTTGCTGAATTGTTCTGTGTTTTATGCCAAGGTTATATGCGTGTAGCCTGTACTAGTGACGTGACACAGCTATCGTACTGAAGCTTTGGGTGTGAAGCCGTATGTCCTGCACAGTACACTTGTGGTTTTAATATGAGACTCGTCCTCCACTCTGATAATGTCTTCCAAATAAATCCCAGCATGATTCGAGAAGGTTCACAGAACGTGCGCCATAGCATTAATTACCAATACGTGATGGCGTCAGTGAATGGATGTGTCTAAACCTCTTCTCAGGTCTCTTATTCCAAGTTTTTAATGTATGATCACTGCCTTAAAACTGGATTTCTGCACAGGCTTTACTTCAGCAGCGGATACAGTTTTCTAGTTAGGGTGCTTTTTTCATATAAGCCTTAAAGTTGTGTGTTTATCCAGAATGGTAACTTTTGTGCCTGATTTCTCAGTCTTTGAAAAATATCCTAGTAGGCTCAATGGGGAAAGGGGGGGGGGTTGACCAGAAGTGTTCCAGTTGCCCATGGCAGCCTGTTTTTGTATTGGGGCCAAACGTTTTAGGAGAGAATGTGCTGTAGTATTTTCAATTTGAGTACAATTACATGGTTCCATTTTATTGTGGTCATGGTGCGGCAGAAATCTACCTATTAAGGTGGATCTCTTGGTGGGTGGCTGGTAACATGCTAAGCCCTAATCTATTTATCTAATGCTAAAATACTTCCTAAACTACATTTTATCTCGCTAATTATCGGCAGGAGCTACTGGAGCATGGAGTAGTATTTGCTTCCACTGCCTGGAGAGGTTACTCCCCGCCCTGGTAGCCTCTGCTGATAATTGGCATATTAAAGTTTAGTTTAGTAAGTATTATAGGATTAGGGAAAGACTGGGGCTTGGCATGTTACCAGCCTCCTACCACCAGATCTAGCGTAATAGGTAGATTTCTGATGGTAAGTTTCCTTTAACTCATTGTAAAATTCAAGTAGTTATGAATTATTGGAAAACTAAGTTTATCACTAACTTGGTAGCATAGGCTGTAAAACCACCATTAAAAGAAGCTCTCTTTCTTTATGTAGCGCACACAGATTAGGCAGCGCTGCACAGAGTTTGCCAAGTCGTCCCTGTCCCCAATGGGGCTCACGATCTTATCACCCAACCAGTATGTTTTGTAGTTCCCCGGAGGAAACACACGGAGAGAACATACAAACTCTTTTCAGATGTTGACCCTGGGACTTGAACCCAAGTTCCCAGCGTTGCAAGGCTGTAATGCTAACCACTAAACCACCGTGCTGCCCACGATGACCACATAACAGAGCCGTGTAATCGTACCCTTATTCTTCATGTTTTTATATTTGATGCCAAGGAGATTAGCTCTCAGATTTTTCCGAATTGACAATGACCTAATACACTTATCATTTTACCTCGTGCTCAGTAAGGGACAGATTTCACCAATAGAGTATGTTTTAAGTGTAACTGTGAAAACATTTTTGAGCTGTCATACTTTATTTCAATGGAGGTTAGGTGGCAGTGACTGTGTTGTCCCTTTACCATCTTTTGCCAAGTCAAAGGCAGATTTAAGAATAATGTACCATCAAAATTTATCATGATGAACCTTGGACACTTACTCATTGATCCAGGCACTGACACTGGTAATTATACTAATGAGCCAAAAGGGCGGCTATGGTTACCAGAGCCCCTCCATGCTGTAGATTTACAAGCTGTTACATTGTGCAGGAGCACGTCCCCCTTCCACTGGGTGTGATTGTAGCAGGCTGAGGGAGGAGGGTGAGTGTGGAGGGTCTCTGGTAACGCCCTTCTAGCTCATTAGCAGCATTTTAAAAGTTGATTTTAGATAGAGGCCATGGATAACAAATATATGAAGATTGCCACAATCAGTGATTTGGATCCATATGTAAATGCCCCTGGATTATCATGCTTGAAGTTGATGATAGATTTACTCTTAGTTGGTCAGTACAAAGTTCGAGCTCGATGAGCTCTATAGTTTAGGCCAGGCTTATTGATATTTTTTTGAATAGTTTTGACATACTTGGCCTCAACACTTTCAATGTTTTTGCCCACCCCTTCTTCCAAACTTGGCAGTAAAAAATACAACAATTTGGATCCCTGCCTTTGGCACAGTTTGCCACCCTGGAGAGAGTGTTGTAGCCTTCTCGTACAAGTTCAGCTCTAATAGTTACCATTTTACTTGCTGACATTCTCGTTTTTTACTTCTTCCTATCCGACCTCGAAGAAAGGAAAGTGTGCCAGCCTTGTAAAGCAATACATTGTGCGATGTCGGGAAGAATACCTTATGTATTATTTAACAGACACTCTATTGTTGATCTTTTTTTAATCACTTAAGCATTTAATGCTCTTACTTGTAGGCTAGCTGTTCCTGGTAGCCGAGCTGTGTGGGACATGATGGTCTAGGGAAGGACATGGAAGAAACTGAAATGACTAAAACTGATTTCCACAATATTTGATCAATTAAATCTCTGACCTAATATGGTTTATTGTTTTTACAAGGTGTTATTTAAGTGGTTGAACCTTAGCTGCTGAGTAAATTTCAGTACTCCCGGCATGTTATCACTAATATTTTATTGCTATAAAGTGTCTGGTGTGTATTCTCTGTAAAGTTAACTCCCTTCTCCCCCTGTTCTAATCATGATAAAGAAAAGCCTTGCATCTCTAATATTTTGTTGTGTTAATTGGAAGCGGCAATGTGAAGTAAAATATGTCAAATGTGCCATTGTATATTAACACTATACACTTTTTTTTTCCACCAGTACAGAACTTTTTATAGCATGTATGTATATTCATAATATGCTTAGTAAATAAAGATATTGAGAAATCTGTATTTGTGTACATGTATATTTTTTTACAGCCTTTTTAGTCATTTCGTGGTTTTGTCTTGTACGCCATGACCAGGTGTGAATGTAATGGGTTAAATTTTTTTTTTTACCGAGTTTTCTGTAACCTCCTTGGATATGAAGTTCCAAAAACAGGATGTTCACAAAGTCCAAGATGATCAGTTGAAAAAAAAAGTCTGTCCTGAAAGTCCAACGTATAAATCATACAGTACTTATCCAGAGGAAAGCAAAAGAAAAAAAAAGCCCTATGGTGCTAAAGTTCACTGGCCCATGCTAAGGACTACCTCCTTACCCAAATATGACAATAAAACCCTGGATCAAAACTATTAACACAGTAGGGGAGATGTATAAATTGGTCTGCGCCAGAATGTTGTGTGCCACATTTATTGAGGGTTTTGGACCAATTTTAGGTAGTTTTCTGACTTCTCTGAAAAGTTTACATGGCCTAGCTCAGGTATCAGAGAGGTTATAGAGAGCAAAAACATCGAAGATTATGGGAACAAAACATTGGGGTAAGAATTAACCAAGTTGGCTAAATCAGAGTAAATTGGATATCTGCAGGTGTTAAGCTGCTTGCATAGGCTTTACCTTGCCCCTCTGAATGCTGTCCATTTGCCATGTTTTCTGGAAACCATGAGAAACCATACAGGACAAGAGGAGGCTTGTTGGGAAGAGCACTAGTGCGAGAAAAGAGGACCTTGACTCGTGTCACAAACTTGCGACTCAGCACATGCTTCAGGTCATCCAATTACAAACGTGCTGTTCTGATTTGTATGAATTTACATTTATTATGCACCATCCTGTCTCTTAATGAATATTTATTAAAAGCAAAGGTCTATCAAAAACTGTACTTAACCTCTTGGCACTCTGAAATATCATAAAACATGGGGTGCCGGCTGTAACTAACAGCTGACACCCCTGTTTAACACCCAAAGTCAGAGCAAGCTCTGATCGCAAGTATTTAACTTGCCTGCTGGGGGTCACTTCCCTGCCGATCGATGTAATGGCAGCCCTGAGGTCTGATTGGGACCAATAGGCGTCTGTGATGGGATCTTAAAGGCGGTGACGGCCAATGCGAGTGCAATACATCATTGGGTGTAGGTCAGGGCTCTGGCTGGGCCAGTCGGGAATGGTCACAGAATTGCTCTGAAGCCACTGCTTTATTTTAGCTGTGTGCTTCCGGTCATTGTCTTATTGGAAGATGAACCTTCGGCTCAGTCAGAGGTCAAGAGCATTCAAAGAGGTTTTCTCTACTTGGCCGCATTCATCGTTCCTTCAATGGCAACCAGTTGTCCTGAGATTGCAGCTAAAAAACACCCCCCATAACAAAATGCTGGGCAGGTAATAAGCAGTGTCTTATTTTCTCAAAAATTAACACCAAAAGTTCAATCTGTCTGCTCAGACCAGAGAATCTTATTTCTCATAGCCTGTATTTCTGCATGTGTATTTCTGCAAATTGTTTTCATATGTCTGACACTGAGGAGCGGCTTCCGTCCACACACTCTGCCGTAAAGCCCTGAATGGTGGAGGGCTGCAGGGATAGTTGACTTTGGTTAAGCTCTAGAGATGCACTAGGGAGATGGGAAACTGTTCCAAATTGATCTTGTGGTGGTTCTTTAACTCTTTTACGAAGGCTGTTTTCCCACAATTGCTTAGTTTGACTGACCAGGTTGTGTGGTCGTCCCAAACTTCTACCATTTGAGGATTATGGAGGCCATTGTGCTCTTAGGAACCTTGAGTGCTGCAGAAATTGTTTTGTAACCTTGGCCAAATCTGCACTTTGCCACAATTCTGTCTCGGGACTTCTTGGGCAGTTCTTTAGACATCATGATTCTTATGTGCTCTGACATGCACTGTGAGGTCTATAGAGAGTTGTGTGCCTTTCCTAATAAAGTCCAAACAGTTTAATTAAACACAGCTGGACTCCAATGAAGCAGTAGAACCGTCTGAAGGAGTATCAAAAGGAAATGGACAGAATGTAAGTTAAATATGAGTGTCATAGCAAAGGGTCTGAATACTTATGAACATGTGATATTTCAGTTTTTCTTGTTTACTAAATAAACAAAAATATCTACATTTTGTTTTTTTCTATCAAGATGGGGAGCAGAGTGTACACTTAAAGGAAACCTACCACTTGTAGTGGCAGGTTTCCGATGGCAATATCGGGCACCAGCTCAGGGTGAGCTGGTGCCGGAGCTTATTTTAGTTAGGAATTTGCCTACCTTCTTTCCACTGCATTGGTGGCCTTAGGAGAGCCGATACAACTAAATGATGTTGAAGAGCAGGTAGCAATAAGTTACTGCTTGAAATGCCAAATGATGTTGAAGAGCAGGTAGCAATAAGTTACTGCTTGAAATGCCATGTTGGCACTTCATGGTAAATAAGTGGATTTTGGTTGTAGTTTGGGCACTCGGTCTGTGAAAGGTTCGCCATCACTGACATATGATAACCGGACATAATTTAGTGTAGTCCAGGAATGCTTTTTCACTTGGGAATTGAATACCCGGACATTATGTGAGATCTCTCGGCACATGGTAGGAGAATAGGTATAGCGAAAATTGATCAACAATGGCCTTCAGTCCACATGGGGTATTCCCAACAAGATACAGCACCAGTGGAATTAAACATAACAGAATTATCACAGACACTCTCTTGCCTCCGAACACGTCCTGTCACACGTGGTCGGGTCATGATAGTCCAGCGCGCGGCATGCCTAGCTATAGACAAATAGTAATGCATTACACAATGGGGCCTTCGGTGGAACGATAACTATACCCGATCCAGGGTTAAGACCTGTAGAGGCCTTTGGCGACTTATATTAGTCCCATTTTCTAGTAGAAAAAAGGTTCAGGCCAATGCAGAGGATTGTTCTCCACGGTGAGCCTCCGGTGTCCTTTAAGCTGGAGTTGGACCCACCATCTTCAAAGTGCATAGTGGTCAGACCCTTTGAGGTGGAGGCCCTTGTTGGTCCCACGGTATACTCTCATGGTGACGCAGAGCTTGCCCCGCCTCAGGCAAGGAGTGGACCGCGTTGGTGATAGTCTTAACTCTTAAGGCTGAATGGAAAACCCCATTTCTATTAGATCTGTTCCCTTTGCAGGGCAGTGGTGATTGGCTTCATGGCTCTACTCCTTTAAAAAGAGGTTGGGACTAAGTCCGCATAAAGTTGTACCGATGGGGGCAACTCCGGCAAGGTGGTCATGTTGCGGGCTGCCAGCAAGATTGGGTCACGCACCTCAGGGTATAGTAGCTTTAGAATGACATCGTTTGGTAGTTCTGTATCTCTCCGTCTCACTAAGGCCCTGCAATATGCAGCAAACACTTAACAGCTAAGTTAGCCGTCTCCAAGCACCTGCATCTACAGTTGTTAAAGGATAAAAAAAAGCCACAAAATTACTTTGCTAGCCCTGAAAGTAAAAAGGCATGGATTTGACATAGGCTTCTACAGTACACGGTACGACCCCCTGGGCGAGGATCTTATATGGATATGACCACCAGGACTGAGATATTTTATGGATATGACCAACAGGAGTGGGATCTTTTCTAAATATGACCAGGCCTGGATTAAGGGTGGTGGCTGAAACCTCTGTTGTTACGCTCCTGGTCACCATAGCCGGAAGAGTAGATGGTTACAATATGGTGGTATTATTCGTTTTAACCACTATATTTAACCATATATAGTGAGGTGTAATATGTATGTTAATGCTTTTGTCAGGGTTGCGTTTTCGGTATTCCGTCGATTACATTTGTACATTTTCTATTGATCTAATATGCAGTATATATATATACACTCACCGGCTACTTTATTAGGTACACCATGCAAGTAACGGGTTGGACCCCCTTTTGCCTTCAGAACTGCCTCAATTCTTTGTGGCATAGATTCAACAAGGTGCTGGAAGCATTCCTCAGAGATTTTGGTCCATATTGACATGATGGCATTACACAGTTGCCGCAGATTTGTCAGCTGCACATCCATGATGCGAATCTCCCGTTCCACTACATCCCAAAGATGCTCTATTGGATTGAGATCTGGTGACTGTGGAGGCCATTTGAGTACAGTGAACTCATTGTCATGTTCATCAACAAGGCATTTCCGCCCACAGAACTGCCGCTCACTGGATGTTTGTTCTTTTTTGGACCATTCTCTGTAAACCCTAGAGATGGTTGTGCGTGAAAATCCCAGACAGCAAGTTTCTTTCTTCTACTGTCAATTCCACATCCATCCCGGCCACTTTCTTCATTGATTCAACCATTTCTAGGAGGCCATGAAAAAAAAAAAAAACCATTAGACATACACATTCAGAGGGCTCGATATAACCAAATTAGGACTTTGGGTAGTAGACAGTCTCATGCTTTTACAGTGGATGGTAAATATGGTGTTAGTTTAAGACTACTATTAGTGGTAATTGGCTTAGTCCACCCCCAAACTTTTGCAAAAAATTATATTAATGCACATTTTGCCCCACAAAACAACTTTGTTGTACAAGTCATAAAAGCAACTGAAAAATCTGTCTAAAGCCTTTGTCTGCACCACATTGATCAGTTTTCTTTATGCAAATTACGGCAATATATTGCCATAGATTGATAAGTCAGTCCCATCATGTTTGGCAAAAATCACAACGTATTCAGTCTGATACTAGTAGTACTGTACTGAATAGACATTATCAGCCTGTGGAGCCAGAAAGCACACAAAATATAAGAAAAGAATATCCAGAATTGTTATTTCTTGAGGGTATTACAATTACCTACAATAGCAGACATGTCAGGAGAAGCAACATGTCCACTTGAAAATTTACTTTATACCATTCAGGAACAGTTTATGAGCAAATTAAGCAAATAGGTATGTAGTACAGATGCTGAATAGCGTCTATACAGATGGCAATAGAAATTGTGGCAGAGTAGACATTGCTTACAGCTTGCTTGTTCTACATGTGAAAGATTCAATAAGCAGCATGATACAGCACTAAAACCAATCTAATAAAGGTAATAAGAACTACACAGGTGGGAAGGGGGGAGAAGTCAAAGAAACAACACACAAAATGAACTTTTCACATTATGAGGTTTTTGTTAAACATTTTACTAAGAATTACCAGTTCCATATCATTGTCGATATACTTTTACTTCTCAGCAGTCTTCTCGATATGAGCACAGGATTATAATTAAGGACCCATTCAGAGGTCGCAATAACGCCTTACCATGCGTCATAGACGCATGATGAGGCGCCATTTCCCCCCCATAATAATTGCCATGCGTAAAAGTACGCTTGGCAATTATTCTCTGCAGCGTGCAGGCTAAGCGGTTTGGCGCGCGCACCAAAGAAGGGAAATATCAATAGCGCGATCGCAGCGTGCACTGGACTGCTCAGCAGGACATGCGATGCCGTGATCCGCATCAGCGCTGTAGAGACCCGGTGCGAGTACGCCGGCCCCGGGGAAAACATGCGGCCTGCTGCCCCTTTTCATGCTCCAGTTGTCCCTGCCGTTCTTCCCATCTTCAGCATGAAACATAAGAAAGTCGGCATGTGCAGGGGCCGAGCAGGGATCAGTATGTAGAAGAAATGTCCCTTCTATTCTACTGAATTGTATAGGTGGTGGATAGGAATCATCAGCTTTTCTGGCGCTGGCAGCTGTGAAAGGAATGGTAAGTGAGGACTCCGGCCATAAACTGCACTATTGCAATTGGAATGAAGAAACTCCCTTCATGTTGTGAATGTTTTACAGGGGACTCTACATAATATGGGTGGTGGACAGTATTAAGGCAGCATGTTATAGAGCAGGAGAAGCTGAGCAGATTGTACATTGTGTCCTATCTGCAAGCAGCATGTTATAGAGTAGGAGGTGGGAGCAGGTTGTACATAGTGTCCTATCTGCAGGCAGCATGTTAGCAGCATCTGCAGGAGGATATGGAGCTGAGTGTGTGTGTTGAGTGAGTAAGTAAGTGTGTGCGGTGAGTGAGTAAGTGTGCAAGCACTCTGTGCGGTGAGCAGACCAAATGAATTTTTTGTATAGATAGCGTCTATTAACATATACGGATATGAGTTATGTAGACGCATTACTGAAATTTTCACACTCCTCCTCGGCTAAAAATACTCAAAAATAGTAAGAGGAGTATTATTACCCTTCGGGAAAAATGTTAGTGCCTGCTGTAAAGCATCACTAAATGCGGTTAACAAGAGCCTTTGCCCCAAGTAAAGAAATTATATAATCCCTTTAATGTGAGGAAGCTCTTTGTATGTACATTAGATGCCACATTATCCTATATCAGACAGCAGCATCTACACAAATCCTTGTTATGATCAAACATCACACTTCCCAAGCTTCCAATGTCATGAGCTTTCATGGAAAATGACAACCAGCTTGGATGCAATAAATTCCGTATACTACATCTCAATCTCCCTGGTTACAAGACTGAGTTATGCAAATCAGCGCTCTCTAAAATTCCATTAGTGTAGGCATCGGTGACGTCCTGCGACAATCTGAATAGATGCCAAGCACACAGAGTACACATTGTTATTCCTGCCTGCCGATGGCATTAGTTATTTGCTGTACATTCAGGGTTTGGAAAGAAAAAAAAACAAAAAAACCAACACTTCTCCACAAGGTGCCATAACTGAGTACAGGTCAGACAGACAAGGCGATGACCCCTCACTAAATCATGCAATGCCCTCTGCTTAGGAGCTATTCTAGGACCTGCCATCTGATAAACTGGCAGTACTCTAGAAGAGGTAGGAATGTGCCAAGCATCAGCCTTAAGCTACCAAGCACAACCCATACACAGTTCTTGCTTAGATTACATCTATCAGCATTGCTTGTAACTGCAGGATAAACACAAACTTGAACGCAAGACTTTCCAGAGCCAAAGAAAACCCTTTCACAACCTGTTAAAGGGAACCCGTCAGTAGAAACTGACCTAATAAACCACTAGCAGTCTGTTGTCAAGCAGCCGAATACCTTCTAGATCAGGTTTCTTTCATGGTCTAGTGTGGTGGTATCATCCAGAAAATCAAGCTTGAAATGAGATGTAAATGAGTTGTATAAAGTCAAGGAGGCGGAGAGTTTATTGTGAAATCAAGCTCTCCCTGCCTCAGAGCTCCTCCGTGTAATAATTGTTTTTTTTTACCAATTTCTGGTGACCGGTTCACTTTAATAGGTGCTGCTCCTGATTCCAGAATATTTAGAATTTTTTTGTATAGCAGTAACAGAAGTCAATTGAGCACAAGGCAAGTTTTCTAGATTGCTATAGGACAGATTGTTAAATCCAGCCCATTTCACCTGAGAACTTTAACCCTTTACCAGCAAGAATTGTTGGTTTGGGGGTGGGGGGGGGTCAAAAACTGGTGACAGGTCCTCTTTAAAGGAGGGTTCCCAATAAAAGGTGATCATTATATGCCTAGGAAATAGAAAAGCAAGAGTGGAGGGTATATTCAGGGATATTTTTTTTAATGAAAACTAAAGCAAGTCGTTTGGATCAGTTTAATACTCAGTATAAAAGAGGCTTCTTTAAAATTACCAGTCGCCCCCAAAATAAATAAAAATTTCCAGCTAATGTTGGGATGTCAAAATTTGACAAACAAACTAAGACAATGGACCTTTTGCTCTTGGGGTCCCACCAATTACTGCGCTCCACAATGCCTGGTGATAACTCCTACCAAATTAATATGATAACTTGGTAGCTCTAAGAAATTCCCACAAAACTGCTTTTAAGGAAATCCACGATAGCATTTTACAGGCCAAAGTTTACACAGAAGTCCACAGCTGAAAGCTGCAAGGTATGGAACAAAAGAGCCCATCCAAACAAGCATGTGCTTTCTGACAACATTATGTGACTGATCTTTTATTGTCATTCACTGAATGGTCCAATAACATACAGCAAGAGAGAAATGTCCTTTGATACATCTGCTCAATTCCAGCGCTCATCTCACAGGCCAAGAGAAAAGCAAACAAAAATAGCCACATATTTAACTAAAGCTTTATTTAGAAATTCCCAGCCAAAGTAAGGAAACCCCACCTAGGCTTCCTGGAAGGTGCCAGGTCCATGTTCAATAAGTCAATAAAAGGGAAAAGAAACCTGTGCATTTACATAGAGAAAAACTATTGATTTCCTAAACAGACAGATGCAGAAAAAGAAATGTGATAGGAACAGGAAGCCATTAAAGAGGACATGTCACCCTTAAAAATGGCACTAACTTAAGCAGCTACAACAGTCCCAGCAGTGTTACACTGCTAGTGTTATTGGAAACCTCCTAGAACGCTAACACACACTGCTGCGCTGTACACTAGAAACGCGTATTCATGAGGGGAAGAGGCAGCACCTCGGACCGCCCCGCCTACTCCATAGGCCAGTGGTCACTGCCGCGCGTCATGCGGCAGTCACCGACCCTAAACCCGCCCCCTCATGAGAGCGGCCCGGCATTTCTAGTGTACAGCGCGGCAGTGTCTGCTAGCATTATCGGAGACCCTTAAAGTGCACAAAATATAGCAAGATGGCGTCAATCCTATGACATACATTGCATATTAAATTATCAAGACAGGTTCCTGTCACGTAATCAAAAATATGGAGATCACAGCTTAACCTCCCTGGTTAAGGAAGTCAAAGGAGAAGGTGCAGTGCAAAAAGCAGTTGCCGAATGTCTAGAAAGAAAGAGATGGGGTGTAGAAATGGAAAGTCATAGCTGCGTCAGCTCATGTTTAGTTGGCTGGAGTTCCCATTACATACTCTGTGTAAGGCAACAAGGCAGTTTTATCAAATGGTTTTGGTTGCAATTTGGTTTTAAATGCCTTGCGACATATGTTTCAAGGGGTTAAGACAATTTTAGAACAAGAGGGGTGCGTCTTGGCAAGCAAAACAGATTGAAAACCAAAAGTTTTCTGATAAGAACTACAACGACAAATAGGAGGTGCAAAGTATAACTAGACAACCTTATACCGTCAGACATGGTGAAAAATCTGGTGTGCAGGATCTTATGATAAATCTGGACCAATGAATTCCAATGAATCCCCTCCTGGCTATGTATGGTCTACATAGTCACTGTAATAAACAGAAATAGATCCCATCAGAGGAAAAACTTTTCCACAGATGAAATTAGCTAGAAATTGTGCTGCAAACCAAGTCAATAAAATTGGTATAATATATATATATCCCTGATCCTCTGTGTTTAGCTTAAGCTACAGTAGGAAAGTAACACTAATGTGAATCTTGTATAAATACTGGCAGGACCGGAAAGCCTTTAAGGACTAAATATGTTGTAGTAACTTAGGACCGGCCCAAGCTGTGACCACATGATTATGTAGTGCAAGACAGAAAAATAGCAAGTCATTATATCATTTTTGATACCCATGAACTGTAAGCAACCTGAGCAAATAAGAAGAGCCATGTGAAATTGCACAATGGCTCATCTACACTGTGGAGACCAGGTATTTTCCCAAGGGAAAGGTTTTCATCTTACCTCAGGTATATGCATGGACATGGTCCAAAACCCATGACAGCATATAAGGACCCTTCCATCTTTCTCTATACTGTAGTATGGCACACAAGGGTATACACTCAGGAGGTTCCCTACAATGCACCAATAAGATCCAAGCCATGAATGTATCCTGTTAACGATAGCTGCAGGATCTCTATTCTCCACACATGGAGGACTGCTGATTCAGAGGCAAGCCTTCTTATAACCCCAACTTCCATTCTCATTTCTGAGAAATGGTCAGATATTATACTGTGTATTTAAACTCATTTTTTTATTCTACAGATTTTACAAGGAAAAAAAAAAAAAAGGATTTTAAAATAATGCTTAATGGACATCTACCACCAGGATGAAGGACTGTAAACTAGGCACACTGACATACCAGTCTGTGCCCCCTCAGATCTGCTCTTTTAACTACTTAGGGCCTTGCTTTTACAAAAACAGTTTTAAAACTTATCCAAATGAACCGTAGATGTCAATGTAGCCCCTTGGGCTCATTTGCATATTTTTTTCTTAAAAATAAGGGCATCAGCAGAGTAAGAGAAGATCCAGCCAGAGGGGGCACACACCAGTATGTCAGTGTGCTTGGTTTACAATCTTTCATCCTGGTGGTAGACATCCTTTAAAGGGTGAGAATAAACTTCTTCCCATTGTACATCCATCAAAGTAGTTGGCTATGTATATAAAATGTAAGTAAAGTCTGGTCTATGAGGGAGGAAGAGGCCATCATATCATATTAAAGGTATAATGTCCAGAGTATAAGAGTTAGTAGGCTGATTATGCAGATTCCACCCCCCCATTATGTACGGACAGGGCTTGGCCAAGCAGATTGGGAGGAAAGGAAGACGCTGGTGATGGGTTGTTTGCGCTGAATCAATGCCAACTCTTCAGTGTACGAGGGTGGCTCCACACCCTAAATCAGAATACACGGCTCTTATGGTAGAAAGTGACGTGGATAGGTTTTGGCAACTAAACGGAGGCTCCCTATAAAATATTTAATAGGGAGCCGAGCCAAATAATCCAGGTCACCAAGAAGAGCCGGCCTGCCCACTAGAAGATGTTGAGGTCAACAGGGCTTTCCCCCAATGTGGAGACCTCCATAGATCAGAGACCATGAAAAGCTGCTGCATTCACAATATATCGGACTGATTTATGACAATCCCAACAGGTGAGCCACCAGCAAGCCACGTGTGACCACTAGTACTGCCGCTGTGACACGTCCATGGCTCGCCCTCTTACACTGCATGCGGATGAGAAAATGAATGAGACAGCATCACTTAGATTAGTGGGGATCCACCATAATTTTATTTTTGCCCTTTAGATAATGGGAATAGCCCTTTAAGGCTCCCAAGTGCCACTTCTGAATACTAGTAAAGCCTGAGTCAGCGTTGCCATACACCCGGCTCCTCTATGGATGCTTGTTACAGCCTGCTCTCCGATGCTGCGGTAGATCTAAGTCAGGTCAGTGCCGGCTCCATACCCAGCTTTCCTGGGCACACACCTTTATAATGCTAGAGGTGGGGGCACACGACTGGTGGTTCTATGTATGAGCACAGCTGGGATGTGTGTGCTGCTCCTCAGGACTGGGGAGAACATGGAGGAGGAAGGAATTCCTCTATATTTCCTGTCACTCCCCACCCTAAAATGGCTGATAACAGTGAACAATAGATAACTGCACCTTTAAGGGCGCCATGTTCCCTCTGCCGGGGTCCCGGGCTATGGCGGCTGCAGGGGCTCAGGTGTAGGGAGCAGCTCTCCCAACAATAGGAGGACGCGCCCTGAGCCCGGGACCGGTCTGACCAGAATGAATGAGCCGGGGCATGGGCGGAGGCTGCGGCACCGGGTGATGTCCGGGGGCTGGTGACCCCGCAGTAGGACGTGTGCCCCGGCAATGAATAAGGCGGATGCCCCTGTGGTGCCGGTCGGGGACGGCTGCTGGTGACTGTTCACACTAGTGGGATCCGCCCTGTAGCCGCGGTACCGCACAAGAATAAGCGCAGAGCCGCGAGCCTTCCCCGCAATCACACCTCCGCCTCCCCGGGGTCTCGCCCTGCTCGGCGGTCGCCATTTTGCAGCCGTCTCTCTCCCTGCCCGCCCTGCTCTCCGCCGCAGAGCTCTGCCCTCCGCCGGGGCTGCCGCTACCCCCGGGCCCGGACCCCGCCGCAAGGACAGAGCCGCTCCCCCCGCACTGCGCGGCCTCCGGGCTGCGCCTCTCCTTTGTCCTGTCCTCCCTTCTCCAGCCCCGCCGCCATTTTGTCTCGCCTCCATTCTCCCCGCCCGCCGCCGCGCATTCCTCTTACCGTCATATCTCTCGGCCTGCTCGGCCAGCTTAGCCTGGTACACCAGATCCTCTCGCTCTTCCATGGCTGTCGCTAGAGGGGATTAGAGGTGATCTACTGGGCGGATGGCAGCCGATTGTATCTCTCTCCGTCTCCCAGCGCTTCTGTCTCTCTCTGATGCTGAGCCCGGGAAAGATGGCGGCTCCTCGATCCGGGAACTTCCGCCTGCGCACGCGGACAGTCGCGCAGCACTATAGCAACGGCTCCCTGGCAACAGCAGCAGGCGCGGCAGGAGAGGGCGTGGTTACACAGCTTCCTGCGTCAGCAAGAGCCGGGCGTGGCCGCAATGGGGGAGCCCTTATAAGGGTGCGGAGGGGGCGCCGCCTGCAGGGGCTCTGTGTGTGCGGGTGTTATAGTTGAAGTGGCCGCAGCACACACGGGTCAATATTACAGTCCAGTGAGAATTGGAAGCACGAGTTACCACCCTGTAGTCCAATATCTCATGTTATATAGTGCATTGGCCATAGTATGAGCTCATAGTGACGTCATCACATGGGAGATGCTTGAGCTTTGATGCCAGACTATGCAGCTGTGGTTCTCTACACAGTCTCTACCCAAACTGATGCCCGGGGTATTGCCCATGATGCATCAAAATGTCCATTTGCATGTGAAAGGGGGTAATGCTAAGCTAAAGTGACATTGAGGGCCCCCACCGATCCAGAGAAGGAGGGTCCCATTCTCCAGTAGTCTAGAGGTTTAAAAACATGGCTTCTTCCAAAAACAGCAGCACACCTGACCATGGCTCGTACTAATATTGTACCGAAATGAATGGAACGTAGATGCAATATCAAACACCACCCATGGTAAAGAGAACTGTCTGTTTTTAGAAGAAAGCAGCCACGTTTTTTCAGTCCGTGGACAACCCTGTAATGAATGAACCAACAGGCATCCATCACGCTTCTCAAAAAAAAAAACACTGGCCTATTGATGGGCTCCACAGCATATATTTATTATAGGGGGGCTGTTTATATTTATTGAAGGGGCTGTTTACATTTATGGTAGATGGGATGCATATATTATAGGTGGGGCAGGTTATATTTCTTGTAGGGGGCTGTTTATATTTATTACAGTATCTAGTTATTATAGGGGGGCTGAATATATTTATCATTTATTACGGGGGCGCTCTATATACACTCACCGGCCACTTTATTAGGTACACCTGTCCAACTGCTCGTCTTACATCACTACACTATCCCACCTACTCTGTTCTCTTAGATCACTACACTATCCCACCTGCTCTGTTCTCTTACATCACTACACTATCCCACCTACTCTGTTCTCTTAGATCACTACACTATCCCACCTACTCTGTTCTCTTACATCACTACACTATCCCACCTACTCTGTTCTCTTACATCACTACACTATCCCACCTACTCTGTTCTCTTACATCACTGCACTATCCAACCTACTCTGTTCTTACATCACTACACTATCCCACCCACTCTGTTCTCTTACATCACTACACTGTCCCACCTACTCTGTTCTCTTACATCACTACACTATCCCACCCACTCTGTTCTTACATCACTACACTATCCCACCTACTCTGTTCTTATATCACTACACTATCCCTCCTACTCTGTTCTTACATCACTACACTATCCTACCTACTCTGTTCTTACATCACTACACTATCCCACCTACTCTGTTCTTATATCACTACACTATCCCACCTACTCTGTTCTCTTACATCACTACACTATCCCACCCATTCTGTTCTCTTAGATCACTACACTATCCCACCTACTCTGTTCTTATATCACTACACTATCCCACCTACTCTGTTCTTACATCACTACACTATCCCACCCATTCTGTTCTCTTACATCACTACACTATCCCACCTACTCTGTTCTCTTACATCACTGCACTATCCCACATACTCTGTTCTTACATCACTACACTATCCCACCCATTCTGTTCTCTTACATCACTACACTATCCCACCTACTCTGTTCTCTTACATCCCTACACTATCCCACCTACTCTGTTCTCTTACATCACTACACTATCCCACCTACTCTGTTCTTACATCACTACACTATCCCACCCACTTTGTGCTTACATCACTACACTATCCCACCCACTCTGTTCTTACATCACTACACTATCCCACCCACTCTGTTGTCTTATATCACTGCACTATCCCACCCAGGCTGTTCTTTTAACAAGGACAATCATCTTACATCAATACCATCATCTAAATTCAGTCATGTTCCTGTTTCGCCTAAGCTCCGGTGTTGTCAGGACAATCCGTGCTCCATTCTATTTTCAAACACATCCTGGACCTGAGACAACTGGAGCAGAGAGGAGGTGTGGACATGGCTGGGTGACCATTAGAGCTAAGAATCCAGGCCCTGTGTTTCTTATTGATCAGAGGATCCTGAAGAAATCTAAAATGATACACAAAATTTCTTTCTACTGTATCAGTGTCATCAGGACAGAGTAGGGAGCTATAAGTTACTACTGAAATTGCTATGTTGGCACTTTGCAATAAAGAAGTGGGTACTCGTCGTCATTTGGGCACTCGGTCTCTAAAAGGTTCACCATCACTGCTGTAGGGTGTTGTAGCACGTTGTGCCATGCTTAAATATGCATAGAAAGCATGGTTTGATCTTCAAACAATGCAGTGTTTTAGTATGACATGCACATGACAGCCGCAGTTCTTAGAATCGCTTCACTCTTCAATTCCACATGCACTTACAGAGGCCAAATTCACCAAATAAGCGAAGCAGGAATGCAACCTGACAAGGTAACGTCTGACAAGGACTGAGTTGAGGGCCAAGATCCCACTATAACATCAAAGAGTGCACTCTTTTTACACTGATATCAGATGATTCCATAGATTCCATAGTGACATTAGATTAATCTCTACCTTAATTCGAACCTCCCATGCACGTCTCCAGGACTTCTCCCGAGTTGCACCAATTCTCTGGAATGCCCTTCCCCAGACTCTGAGACTAATACCCACCCTCCAAAGCTTCAAACGTGCTCTTAAAACCCATCTCTTTAGGCAAGCCTATCACACTCGCTAACTGCATGAAATGTCAACTCTCCCTTTACTAATCCATCCTATGTACTATCCTATCTGTTATCGGGCAAACAGCAGATATATACCAAGCTCCAGGCTTCTCTGCAGTCTTTTTCACCTAGGACCCTGTAAATAAGATGGCGGCTGATGGCTGGTTCACGCAGCAACATCGTTGTTTAGTAAATTATTTATTAAATTATTTTATATTGTTCCCTTATAAAGAATGGCTGGACCATTATACAACCACTTGTGTCACCCCCTCATCCTCATAGTCTGTAAGCTCTTGTGAGCAGGGCCATCACTCCTATTGTTCCATATGACTGTTTGTTCTTTGTAGTGTAATATAGTTGTATATGTCCCCTATGATTTGTAAAGCGCTACGTAATTTGATGGCGCTATATAAATAAAGATTTATTATTATTATTATTATTAGATTACTACAGAACCTGTTCTGTTAATCGCGGATACATGTAGAAACCCCCCAAAAGAGTGGAGAGGGTGTCGGCAGTAATTTTGCATTGACGTCACTGATCATTTTGCCCTTCATTTCGTCCGTCAGTGTCTGCTTTCAATAATCGCTTTTCATTCCTTCTGACAGATGAAATGAAGGTGGAAACTAAACATAATGGCAACGTCATAGAGCGATTGAGGGTGGAAACAGCATTATGGAAATCACAGGGTGTTCCAGGGAGTCAGCGGTCAGTTGGCAGCAGCATGAGTAGGCCACAGAGTGACACAATGGGGGTCATTTACTAAGGGCCCGATTCACGTTTTCCCGACGTGTTACCCGAATATTTCCGATTTGCGCCGATTTCCCCTGAATTGCCCTGGGATTTTGGCGCACGCGATTGGATTATGGCACATCGGTGCTGGCATGCACGCGACGAAAATCGGGGGCGTGGCCGAATGAAAACCCGACGGATTCGGAAAAACCGCCGCATTTAAAGAAAAAAAAGTGTTGCGGAGGAATAGGCCGGTGAACTCGAGCGCGTTCCGATGCTCTTCAGCGCAGCAGCGCCACCTGGTGGACGTCGGAGGAACTGCCTTAATGAATCCCGGCCAGACCCGAATCCACCGCAGAGAACGCGCTGCTAGATCGTGAATGGACCGGGTAAGTAAATCTGCCCCAATGACAGAGCGTGCAGGTGGCGGAAGCAGCAGGAGGCGACAAAGTGGCACAAAGATAAGAGTGTGGAGGTGGCAGCAGCAGCAAAAAGCAGCAGCAGGAGCCCACAGGTGGCAGCAACATGGTGGCAGCAACAGGGAAAGCCACAGACTGGCACAATGATAAAGTGTGGAGATGGTGACAGAAGCAGCAGCAGGAGGCCAAAGGTCCAGGCCAATGCAGTGGCTCATTCTTCACGGTGAGCCTCCAGCGTCCTCTCGGCTGGAGTTGGACCCACCGTCATCACCGTGCGTGTTAGTCGGACCCCTTTAGTTAGAGGCCTTTGTTGGTTCCACGGTATATTTTCATGGTGTAGCACTTCCTCTGCCTTAGGAAAGGAGTGAATTGTGTAGATGGTGGTTTTAATCCTGAAGATAAGGCTGAATTGAAAGCCCCATTTGTTTTTGATCTATTTCTTAGAATGACATAGTTTGGTAGATCTGCATTTCTCCATCTCACCAAGGCCCTGTGAATTCAGTCCATGCGGAATCTCTCACTAACTGTGATGGGCAGCAGCATCTGAAAAAGCTTTGTCACTGCATCCTGCAGGTCCGCAATGGACTCTGGTAGGCCCCTTATGTGAATGTTAGCAGAGGAGTAGTTGTGAATAAGCCCCTTGTACCATTCAGTACATATAGAGGTAATTATGCAGTTTTAGATACTGCCTGGATAGGCAAGGGTTAATCTTATTTAATGTTATCATCCAATAATGTTCCACCTTCGTATCTGGAGTGTGTTTGGAGAGTGAGATCACCTGACCAGGTATTAACAAGACCCTTAGTCAGGGGAGGAGTTAGGAGAGAGAGTTCCAGAAACTTCTGAGAGCACAAGCTCTTTAGACCCTGTCAGAGGAGCAGATCAACCACACACTAAGTGATTAGAGACAGCATGTGCCTCACACCTCAAGTGAGTTCACACAGAACAACCAGTATTAGAACTGCAGCTTCCAGCATTGGACACAGCTACATCCCAGCCTGCATCTGCAATCAGGCTGGTGACCAAACTCCTGAGGTTTACTCTCCAAGATCACTCCCAGTATCCGCCATCTGTACAGAATCGTTTGGCCTGTTTCTGCTGTAAGTTATCTTATGCACAACGGTGCCTCCGTCTGGTCCCTGCTACGGCTGTATCACCATCAAGGCGCCCCATTTATCCACCAGGGGCTCATACTACAGACATTAAGGGCTGCCCCAAGGAGAACCAGTACAACAGCCTCTCCCTCATCTAATTTCTTGCACACACCTCCCTGCTGGAGACCTGCCAGGCTGTAGGACAGCCCTCCGGTCCCCATACCAAGCACCATGACACTAGTGTGCCTAGGCCGCAACCGCCAGCCGCTCCGGTATTCTGTGCCCCAGCTGTCTCCAGGCCCCAAGAGAAAAGGCTAGGCCCCGGTGGGGGATGTTACAACAGCTTTTTCATATTGTGGTTTAAGCGATCCAGAGTAAGCCGATCGGCCTGTGAGGTAAGCGGAAGTGACAGTGGATGCACTGGCATGGCAGGAACTGGCGCCATGTTGGATTGCTGCGTGGCCCTAAATATCTTAGGGATTGCTTGCAACTGTTTCGGTGCTATGGAGCTTCATACAGCGCTGAGATAGGCTTATTTTGCCTTACTACACCATTTATTACAATGTGAAAATTGCACATTGTAATGAATGGTGCAAAACAAGACTGCCTTGGGTCTCTGTGTGACCCAAGGCTGTCATAGCAATGGATCGCCGCTCCCCAATGACTTCACGAGGAGCAACAATCCAAGTCTAGATGGCAGCGCCCACGCCCCACTGGCTCTTTAATGCAATATGCAGCAAACACATAAAAGCTAAGTTAGCCCTCTCCAAGCACCCGCATCCACAGTGTTAAGGGATAAAAAGGCCACAAAATTACTTTGCGAGCCCTAAAAGTAAAAAGGCATGGATTTTACTTTATAGGCTTCTAGAGTACACGGTATGACCCCCTGGGCAAGGGTCTTATATGGATATGACCACCAGGACTGGGATCTTTTATAGATATGAGCATCAGGACTGGGATATTTTATGGATAGGTCCAACAGGAGTGGGATCATTTATAGATATGACCAGGGCTGGATTAAGGGTGGTTTAAAAAAAACAACAAGTGGGCGCTATTATTACTGATATATAGGGAGGTGTTATATGTATGTTAATGTTTTTGTCAGGGCTGCGTTTTAGTTATTTAGTTTTTGATTACATTTGTACATTTTCTATAGATCTAATATACAGGTGGTCCCCTACTTAAGGACACCCGATTTACAGACGACCCCTAGTTAAAGACGGACCCCTCTGCCCACTGTGACCTCTGGTGAAGCTCTCTGGATGCTTTACTATAGTCCCAGACTGCAATAATCATCTGTAAGGTGTCTGTAATGAAGCTTTATTGATAATCCCTGGTCCCATTACAGCAAAAAATTTTGTCACTGGGGTAAAAAAATGTTTTTGTCTGGATCTACAACTATAAAATATATAGTTTCGACTTACATACGAATTCAACTTAAGAATAAACCTATGGACCCTATCTTGTATGTAACCATAAATATGTACATTATATGTATGGAATGTTCCCACATCCCTCATAGTGATGTCACAATTCCAGTGTTCTAGAACAATGATATCACAATGTGTAGGGGGGATAAAAGTTCTGGTTCTGTCCACACTTAGTGTGGTGATAGAGTTTGTGGAATTAAGATTTTGCTGATCTGCTAAGCAAAATTGAAGACAAAAATATGCGCAAACGTCGCTTTACCATCGAGTCTGATACAGACAACACCGACGGCAAAAACCAGGTAAGTGATGGCCATTATTCATTTTTGGATGGAGAATTTCTAGCAAAAAAGTGTATTTTTCATCCATACAGTCAGAACGCTATTATAGTTTTCATCCAGTGACCCAAATATAAACCTTGTTTTGTTGTACCAGTATCATCCGTATTTCTTGTATCACTATCAAATTTAGATAATTTGAAATTGATTTTTACTTCCTACTTGATCCCAATCAGAATTTTACATGTCTACTTTTTAAAAAAGAATTTTGGATCTAAGGTGACCAATCACATATCAGAGCCAATGCTGTGATGCATTTAGGGGTAGGTAGAGAGTTGTCTGTTGTGGCGCACTCACAAACTCAGGTATGGTACATCATGGTTAAAGAAGCATTTATTTGAAAAATCTCGGGTCACAACGCGTTTCGGAGTAACTAAGACTCCTTTCTCAAGTGGTGTGAGACTCAGACTACACATAGAAACGTCAGGCCGCACTAATGAGGCCCATTGATCGCACCGTCATGCACAGTACGGTGCGATCAATGGGCTCATTAGTGCAGCCTGACGTTACTCCGAAACGCGTTGTGACCCGAGATTTTTCAATTAAATGCTTCTTTAACCATGATGCTTCTTTAACCTGAGTTTAATTACTGATGTATGGACTAACTAGCCTCACATCCCTATAGACAATGTATGACATGAACTAAATAGCGGGGATGTGCATGAAAACTGGCCACAAGAAATAAATTTCAAATGTACATCTGTAAATTCCTTACTTTATTGTAATATAATACCTGAGTTTGTGAGTGTGCCACAACAGACAACTCTCTACCTACCTCTACATATCCTGATCGCGACCGTCTTGGCAACTGAGTCCCGATACCTATTGTCTGAAGGTAGCACCTCGCCACCCACTAACGGCTTACCAAACGCTTATTAGTGTTGTGCCTAAGGTAGCACAACCCCATCTGGTGAGCCCCAGTCCAATTGTTTCTCTTTCTCTATATACTACCACCACCCATACTTGAATAAGAAGTATTACTCTATGAGCGCTATTGGGTTTCCCCTTGTTTGCCTTTCTATCCTCTCGTGATGCATAGTACTACTCTATGAGCGCTATTCGGTTTCCCCTTGTTTGCCTTTCTATCCTCTCGTGATGCATTTAGGGGCATTGCCCATGTATCATTGTCCAGAAGTAGATCCACTGCTAGAAAAACTTTTGTGATTAAAAATTGGTCAAACTTTAAGTTAAAAATTCTCTTATTTTTATTCCCTCATAGTTATTGGTTAATAAAAAATGCCGTAGGATTTCTGCGTCCGATATAGAGGACAGCAGCAGTGATGAGTCCCTCCATCAGGTGAGCGCTCACTTCTCTCATGTGTGCTCTGTAGCTAGATTTTTCATGTGTATGCATTTTTTTAAATATTATACTTACCTAAAGGTTTGTTTTTTTTGGTTCTTTCTTCCAGTTTCATCCATTTCCAAGGTCTCCGAGGAGCCTTGAAGATTATGATGGTGGCTCGGGCCCTCACCTGCTCTATATACAGACAGGTATTTCATTATCTGAAACTTTTCCCAGTAAAATAAGAAATTAGACTTATTATTGATTAAAAATTCTGACTAGTATAGCAGTAAATGATGATATTTGTCTTATTTTCCAGAGCCAAGTTCTCCCCGGTTTAGTTTTGTGGATTTTGAGACAGCAAGGTAATGTATTTCTACATAAACTATGCTTTATGATTCATGTTATTTGCTCACTAGGTGGCAGTAGTATATATTGCTTTTCTTCTGAGATCTTGTTACATGTTGTATGTTCTTAGAAACTTCATTATTAATGTGTGATCTTCTATATTTATAGTAACAGGAGATCAGAGCGTCCCACCAATTATGATTTCCTGAAGAATCTGTCTTCTCCAACATCCAAATTTGTGACCAACTTCCGTGGGAACAGACAGCAGCTTACAAGACGTCTGTATAAATTTTATAACAGAACCGTCTTTGAGAACCAGGTATACAATTGTAATATAGAGCCCAGTGCAGGGTGAAATGTGGACACAGTGAATGGTGGGTCAATGTGTCTTGTATCTCTGACATTTCTATATTTTCTCCTTCTGTCCTGTAGCTTCCTGCATCCATGGATATCAGCTGGAATAAAAGGCTGGGAAGAACATCTGGTCGCACCGGTTACCAGCTGAATAATGGGGAGCGCGAAGCCTTCATACAATTATCAGATAAAGTCTGTGATTCTGCCGGTAGGTCTCACATCAGGTAGAAGTTAGAGATTTGCTGGATTCTTCCATGTAACTTTACAAATGACTAAAAGTAACTCCTCCTCTTTCTGCAGAACGACTTCGAGACACTTTGATCCATGAACTGTGTCATGCTGCCTGCTGGATCCTAGATGGAGAAGTAGAGCCTGGCCATGGCTGGCTGTGGGAATCTTACTGCCAGAGAGTGGCACAGATTCTCCCTGATCTTCCACCCATCACAGCGTACCACAACTATGAGATCCACTACACCGTGATCTACCAGTGCACAGGGTGCCAAGCCAGGTAACTGCCAACTTTATGCCACCATATTACATTTACCATAGACAGACTGGTGGCTCGTTCTGAGATGATGTTCATCTATCTCTATGTTCATCTATATATAATGTGTTAGTTACTACCACTGCTTCCTTTTCTGTCAGTGGTTTCTGTAGTCATACATGTATGGGACTACAGGGATGATTTTGGACATGTTTTCTTTAACAATTTGTTTTTGTTACCTCTTTACCTCTTTAGTTATGGACGATGGACGGCCTCTTTAGACACTGAGAAGTATAGCTGTGGTTACTGTAAGAACCGGCTGGTTCTTATAAATCCCACCTGAAAACCACCATCAGTGACCATCAGCCTCTACCATCAGCCAGAGCATAGACCCGGCCAAGAATGCAGCACATGAAGAAGTCATAAAGACCCGTGGTATTTTCCACCAAGACTTCTTCTAATTCATCCTAGGGCAGCACAGAGGCTCAGTGGTTAGCGCTGTGGCCTTGTAGCATCTGGGTCCAGAAAGATCATGGACTGGGTTGCACGGAGTTTGTATATTCTCCCTGTGTTTGCGTGGGTTTCCTCCGGGCACTCCGGTTTCCTCCCACATCCCAAAAATATACTGATAGGTTAATTGGCTTCCCTCCAAATTGTCCCAAACATTCATGATGGTCGTCCCTGCACAACACCAACATCAGCAGCAGGAGATGGATCCATCATAAAATAAAAGATACATTTGATGATTTTAGATACAATTGATGGTTTCCTGTCATTTATTATACAGATGATTTACTGAAATATGTGTCTATAGAGCTTAGGCTAGAAGAGACAAAGCTGTTTTTCAGTATCTGAGGTGCTCATAAAGGTATCATGTAAAATAAAATTGTATAGGAGCAAGGTGTATGACATTTCCATCCCCTTTAGTTTCAACAAGATTTTATTGAATTAAAAGTACTGTATATACTTGAGTATAAGCCGACCCTAGTATAAGCCGAGGCCCCAAATTTTACCACAGAAACCTGGGAAAAACTATTGACTTGAGTATAAGTCGAGGGTGGGTAATGCATTGGTCACAGCCTCCCCAGTACATAGCCTGCCGGACCCTGCCCCCCAGTATATAGCCAGCCCCCTGCCCCAGTATATAGCCAGCAGCGGGGAAAGCCAGAAAGGTAAGTTTTGATATATTTTTTTACTCGAGTATAAGCCGAGTTTGAGTTTTCAGCACATTTTTTTTGTGCTGAAAAACTAGGCTTATACTCGAGTATATATGGTATGTAAATAGTGCCTTACAATAGGTCACGGGCTCACGGGCTGAGTCCTCTTCATGCACAGGTAGGGGTTGTTGCATATTTCAGCAAACCCCCACCGCTATTTTCTCCTCCGATGCCGCCGGCAAAGCTGCCGGCGGCATTTAAAAGACGGCGGCGCCACCACCTTCGATCTGATTGTCGCACCCGCGAACGTCATCGAGGGACAGTGATCAGTTGCCATGACAGCCTCGGTCTTTGTCAGACCCGAGGCTGCATGGTTTCTGCAGTTTCGTTATAATGAGCCAGTGGCTCATTGTAACATATACTGTGCAGAAATGCCATATACTGCAATACAATAGTATTGCAGTATATGGTAGGAATGAACAGACCATCTAGTGTTAATGTACCCTAGAGGGTTTAAAAAACTGTAAAAAAAAAAAAAGTTTCAAAAAGTTTTAAAACTAATTAAAAAATGTTAAAAACCTAGAAGTTCAAATCACCCCCCTTTCCCTAGAACTGACATAAAACGTAATAAACAGTAAAAGTCACAGACACAATAGGTAGCGCCGCATCCCAAAGTGCCCGATCTATCAAAATCTAAAAACAGCTATTGCCAGCGGTGACACCCATAACGGAAAATGGGACACAAATGTCCGAAATGCGACTTTTGCACTATTTTACTTCACATAAAAAATGGAATAAAAAGTGACCAAAATGTCGCACAGTCCTCAAAATGATAGTAATGAAAACGTTGGCTCATGTTGCAAAAAATGACACCTAACACAGCTCCGTGCACCATAGTATGAAAAAGTTAGTAGTGTCAGAATATGCGAATATTTTTTTTACTTTTTTGCACACATTCGTAAAATTTTTAAAATAAATAAATAAATAAACATTAGAACTGACATAAAATGTAATAAACAGTAAAAGTCACAGACACAATAGGTAGCGCCGCCAAAGTGCCCGATCTATCAAAATATAAAAACAGCTATTTCCAGCGGTGACACCCATAACGGAAAATGGGACACAAATGTCCGAAATGCGACTTTTGCACTATTTTACTTCACATAAAAAATGGAATAAAAAGTGACCAAAATGTCGCACAGTCCTCAAAATGATAGTAATGAAAACGTTGGCTCATGTTGCAAAAAATGACACCTAACACAGCTCCGTGCACCATAGTATGAAAAAGTTAGTAGTGTCGGAATATGCGAACATTTTTTTTACTTTTTTGTACACATTCGTTAAATTTTTTAAATAAATAAAAAAAAAATATATAAAAATAAATAAATATATATATATATATATATATATACAATAAAACCTATATAAATGTGGTTTTACCGCAATCATACCGATCTAAAGAATAAAGTAGAGTTGTTATTTGGAAAAACGTAAAAACTGAGCCCACAAGAACGTGACGTGATTTTTTTCAAATGTTTCCACATTTGGAATTTTTTTCCAGCTTCCCAATAAACAGCAGAGAATAATAAATAATATGACGGAGAAGTAAAATTTGTTACGCACAAAATAAGCCCTCACACAGCTCTGTACATGGAAAAGTGAAAAAGTTATGGATTTTTGAAGGTGGAGAGCCAGAAATGAGCAAAAAGACCCTGTATCCTTAAGGGGTTAAGGAACAAAGTCAGAGCCCTCTTAAGGGTAGATGAACCCTGTACAGTTATCCATGGGTTCCAAATAGCTTCAAATACAGGTAGTGAGTCTGTCCTAGTCGTATCATCTCGTATAACATCAATATGTATACTCTGCTTTTCACTGCAGTAAATGACAGTTGGTGTTTATTTCCATCCTTTTTAAATAAAGAAGTTGAATGCGGGGTTGGCTGGATGGTGTCATGTGTAATAACTAGAGATGAGCGAGCACTAAAATGCTCGGGTACTTGTTATTCGAGACGAACTTTTCCCGATGCTCGAGTGCTCGTCTCGAATAACGAGCCCCGAGATGTGTATATATTGTATGTGTATAAGATGTGTATATATTGTATGTGTATAAGATGTGTATATATTGTATGTGTATAAGATGTGTACAGTATATATTGTATGTAGTAATGTATATGAGTGCATAAATGTGTTTGCACGATTATATAAATGTATGTGTGCTAGTGTACAACTGCATGTGTGTGTATAAGTATATAAATGTCATTGTATTAACATGTGTGACTGTACAGATATGTATATATTTTTAAGGGTAGGGGGGGCCCCATTCAAATGTCTGCTGTAGGGCCCCTCCTCTCCTAGTTCCAAGATGTCTGCGCCCCTGATGCTGCCCCCATCTTGCTGACCTCATGGATGGCCCACCCCTGTATCTACCTGCCGCATCATGGGACCTATAATTTTGCCTGTGACTACGCACATGGACAAGTGTCCAACGTCCCTTATTGGATGGAGAGATACATCTTTGTTTCCATATCCCTCATTCGCAACAATAGAACGATCAATGCCGATCACTTCTCCGCTGCTAAATAGACATCTTAGATATTTGCCTTAGGATGAACCTCGACATCCGCCCTGACATTATTATGTTCTTTGGAGATAAACCTCCAGCAGCAGATGAACGTCGCTCCGATTACACTGGTCGCCAGAAACTAATATTAATTCAATTAGAATTGTTTCAGAAAAGCGAAGTGTACATAAAAGATAAGCAGCCAATGTGCAATGATATTTAAAGGTTACGGAGCAAAAACTGCGCAACACTTTAAGCCTTCAGAACGGAAAGTATTCCGCCCGTAATAAGCCGCATTGTGTCGTTACTTTTACATTAGAAATCATTTCAATCAGAATGGCGAATAGATTGCGTAACGGCTTCTATTATACATCTTCATTAAAGCACAGGAGTGGAGATTTCTGGGTGAAATTGCTAGATGTGTCCAAAAAAAATCTACTGTTTTAAGTTATATATTGCAGTTTTGTTCCAAATCTGTGAAGGTCACGTGACCCTGTAGCATTGTTGGACAGGGGTACCTAGGGCCTACAAGTAACATTAGTTTAGGGTCCTATGTAACGCCACATGTAATTATTACCTGACCCCCATTTATAAATGACTGACCTGCTGTCTAGTCCTATTCCTGGCTGCTTCTGTCAGGGTCGGCTCCAGGTGTCAGTAGGCCACTGGGCGACAGAGCCGTAATGGGCCCCTTTGCAGTGAACTCAGGTGGCAACATTAAAAATGGACTAGAATTATTAGTGGTTCTAGTGGCCCATGGAAACCGATCAAAGCTCCCCATTAATTTTATGAACATCTGTGGGAAAATGAAAGCTGAGCTCTGATTGATTTATCTTGGCAAATAGAACAGTTATGCTCTCAGATACTTCTGATAAATCTCCCCCACAATCTCTATAATGGCACGCAGTCCAACACAGTCCAACAAAGCAACAGGTAATAGGCTGCAATCAGTGGTGTAACAACCGCCGTAGCAGCCGTAGCCGTTGCTACGGGGCCCATGAGGTTAAGGGGCCCCCACCTCTGTGTCCACTCCTAAACCCACCCCCTCCGTGAGCCGCCCGCCCCCAGCACAGGAGTATGTAATTGTATAAACATGTATGCACAATAACGGTTGAGGGACGTATATCTGGCTGAAAATTTGCTGCCTGATATACTTCCCTCATAGGCGTCTATAGCGCCTGGGTTCGGTGCGGTGAGCACAACGAGTACTCACTGTTTCGAGCCGTGGCCGCAAAAGAGATAGAGCCTGCTATGGCTTTAAGAATGACCATGTGGCTCTATTCTTTAAGGGGGAAGGGGTGAGACGCTATCACCTCCTTTCCTCTCCAGCGCGCCCGATGTGTGCCTGCCAGGCTATAGCCGGGTGGGTACACGTTTATGTGAATGCAGCCTAAATATGTATATATTTTGGGGGGGGTGAAGGGGGCCCCATGTAGAAATCTATGCTATGGGGCCCAGCCTCTCCTAGTTACGCCCCTGGCTGCAGTTACACACAAGGTGGGGGAATTGGTTGGCTGTGGATCCGGTTTACCTCAGTCCTAGTCCAGTGGTTAGGGGCTGGTTAGTTGTGCAGTCTCCATGAAATTAGCACACAGAGAGACGCAGACTTAGCAGAGGGGTATCCCCCTCGAAGGAGACAACAGCAAGCTGACTGACTGACTTCCATTGACTAACTAACTCTGTGACGCAGAGCCTTGTAATGAGCTTCTACTTATAGGCTTTTGCAGAAGCTCACTACAAAGATGCGGAGTTTGTTCAACTAGTCACCAGCCTGAATTCTGCAGGGAAGATAACAACTGCTGCAACATCAATATCAACATTACATGTTAACCCTTCAGTGAGTTGGTATTACAGGTGTTATTACTACATTCCTGCAGTAGGTGACAGCAAAGAATAACAAAATAGGGGAGCTCAGAATTAAGTAGAATTCCTAATATTAGCGTGATACAGCTGGCCAAACTCCACCAACTAACCAGGAGGATAACTGAAGCTAACTTTTAGTAATAACCCCATCCAGCGGGCCATTACATGGGGTCAGAATACTGATTCCTAGCCCTAACCTCTTACTGTGTCTGTTGCCTCTGACTGTCACTTTTATGTTTTGTGGCTCCTTGGCGTAGCCCATTGATATTAGGTAAGTAGGGATCCTTCTCGTTGGCCCTTGTCAATCAGCTCATTAATGGACCATAGCAAATGTATCCTTTTAGTAGTTACTGTACTGCTACTAACAGGCGCTATCTATGTGTAGTAAACCATGAGGGGGGGAGGGTGCAGACTTGGAGTGTAGGTAGTCTAAGGACAGGTCATCAATTTTGAGAATCAGAAACCCCTTTAAGCCATCCTCCGCCACTATCTATCTGCTTGTTAGGCGTTCTCGCACTTAATTGTTTTGCACCGTGTTATTGGAAGGTTTTATAATGAGTCCTGAGTCTGAAGACAGAGTAATGCACAGGGGGTCAATTCTCCGTAATGCATTTACTGATGATTTTCTGACATTGAAAGTACTTTTCCATTGATCGCAGTTAACACAATGCTCCGATCCTTTCACCAGGACATCAAACATCAACAACTTCAGCTGTAAAACGAGAAAACACCCAAATGTAATCTAGAGACCATCCACAAAAATAAACTGTACATCTGACTTCTGCTGCTGATGTGTCGCTTCTCATTGTGGACAGTAATTGTAGGTTCTGTTCCTTTACTGCATCTGAGGAGAAGATACATCGCAATTCTCCTCCGTTGCCCCCAACACCTGGTTGTAATATGTAGATTTGGCCCAATGCCTCACCCTGGACAATGCAGGAGTTGAGCATGGACTTGGTGACAGAAATTTTGGGTATCTACCGTGAGAAGGAGAGGGTATAAGAGCCCTTCTGGACCTCATCCCACCCCATCCATGCCTTAATTTGGCTCTGCTGCAACCAGGACAATGTGCCAGGCCATACCAGCCATGAGTCTTGATAGGGCTTCCACAAACTCCCAGTCTTGCCACAGAGCCCCACATTTATCCTATTTCTCTAGACAAGTCCCTAATCAAGGGACCCAAACCATGTACTTGGTGAGAGAAATTTTAGGGTTCTATGGTGAGAAAGAGAGGGTGTAAGAGCCCTACCGGACCCGATCCTTTCCGGCATGGCCCGAGGCCTTGCCCCAGTCGGGAAAAAAAATTCTGCCAAGACCAAAAGGCTCTCAGGACTTAACTAAGCCTTAATTGAAAGCCTTAATTTGATTCTTCTGCAACCAAGACAAGGTGATAGGCCATAGCAGCCATGAGGCTGGATAGGGCTTCCACATGCTCCCAGTCTTGCCAAAGAACCACAAATTTATCCAGACATCTAGGCAATATTTCTCAAGACAAGTCCATAATCCAGGGACCCTATGTATGCACTTGGTGAGCCGAATGTAGAGCTCTGTGGCAATTCTGGGAGTCCGTAGGAGCCTTATCCAACCTCTTGAAGCCCTTTCAGGCTTGACCTGCTCCCTCATTCTGGTTGTGACTGAATCCCTTCTAAGACAGGTAGTCTCTCAAGAAGTGGCTAACCTCCTGAAGCCTTGACTCAGCCTACGGGGCACTCTCTGGGAGCTACAGGTCTGGTTAGACACAGGGATTACACACTCCCCCAGATCAAAGGCCACTATTTTTTAAGAGCCTCTGTATCTTGCCAGAAATATTTCCAGAACTGGGGAAGAGCACAGGTCATGCAGGAAAGGGTTGTATGAAGGAGGTCACAGCTTCCACAACTGCTTTTTGAAAAAAAAAATGTTGAATAGGTTGAATTTTTGAGAACTTTGCTTATCTCTAATAGAAGGTAAAAAAATTCCTAAAATCGCCTGAGAATCTGTAGCGAGGAGAAGCTTAAGTGACTGAAGAGGAGATTTGCCTCTTGAAATCTATTTTTTATTTAGCAAAAAATAAAAGCTTGGCAACGAGTTTGTCCAAAATTTGTTGAGTTGGAGGGCTCTTACGTGGGCTTTGGTCCGGGGGTTCTTCATCTACAGACTCTCATTGCCTGTTGAATTCTACAATGAGGTGTTTTATCACTTCACAGAATTTTCATTCTCATATTTTCATGTTTTGTGTGTTTAGAATCGCTGAGGCTTGTAGATGAGACTTCTATGAAGTGTCTATTTCAGATGGGAGAAGGGCTCTTATCAGCCAATCATCCAGATGTAGTGTGAGAAACTTGCCTTTGAGGGCTGTGAGCTTTGCCAAAACCATAGGGGATGCAGTTGTGATTGGACCTTCTAGTCAAGGGGTCCCATGGGCTCCTCTTCCAGCTGCCATCAGTTATTGAGTAGTCATCAAAAATCAAGTTGCCCTATCGTTGCACTTACTACTTCCCGAGATGTATTACTTTACTGTCAGCCCCAACTAAGACCATGCACACATCCCGCTGCCAGGTGGAGAGGGAGCAGGACCTGTAGCTATGAGACCATGGAAGCAAGGCAACCAAGAACCCCAAACAAAGAGTTCCATCAGCCTAGTAAGAGAAAGATTTTTTTTAATAAAGGGTGTTGAAACGAGTGTCCCTTTGGATGGGACATCCTAAAATAAGTTGGATCTATTATACATCAGTACATCTTTACTAAATTAAGGCCATAGATGCTAAAAATTTTAATAAGTCGAAGTACTGGTCACAAAAATAACCATTTGATCCCAATGCAACAGGAACCAAAGTTAAATTTGGCAAAATTAGAACAACCGTAAGTTATAGGAAACATCTGCCTCCATATTCATTAGAATTACAAGAAGATTTTACGTATTTTACGTATTTTCAGATATTTGGCTTATTGATCTATGGAGTGTTTGTTCTGGGATACGTTTTAATCTGACTATACAGTAAATATTCTATATGTGTCGACCAACAAAGACTTAGTCCCTCTATTTGTGGTGACCTCAAAACGCTCACACAACGGCAGATGTTAAATGGGAGAATTGTCAGGATTGTTGGATTTCCTGCCTGATTTTCTGTGGTAGATAAACCACCGCTGCCTGGCTGGAGCTTTCTCCTCTCTCTCCATAGAGGGCACGTGGCCTCTTGGCCAACGTGAATGTGCATGTTCTTCGAGGAGATCAATAGAGATGATATCCGAAGGGTTTCTGATACGTAGGGTCAACCTTAGAGTCTAATTTGTAGGTGACCTTAAAGAGAACCTACCACCACGAATCTACCTATAAAGGTAGATCCGGTGTTAGGTGGATGTAAGGGACGTGAGGTTAGTTCTTTTTAGAGCTAATCCTCACGTCCCCGCTAACTTTTGGGAAACTTTATTGACCTAATATGTAGCACGAGGCTACACAGCGCTGGCTACTCCACGCCCCAGTAGCCACGTTACTCCTCCTAGCTGCGCGCCCTCGTCCGACAAGCCGGCAACTGCGCATGCGCAGTAGCTCCGGCTTCGGAGCTGGGACTGCTCAGACGGCGTTCTGCGCATGCGCAGAACGCCATCGTGACGGACGAGGGCGCGCAGCTACAAGGAGCTGCGCGCCGCACACAACAGGGTAGGAGGAGTAATGTGGCTACTGGGGCGTGGAGTAGCCGCGCTGTTTAGCCTCGTGCCCGGCTACTCCACGCCCCAGTAGCCGCATAACGAAATTTACATATTAGGTCAATAAAGTTTCCCAAAAGTTAGCGGGGACGTGAGGATTAGCTCTAAAAAGAACTAACCTCACGTCCCTTACATCCACCTACCACCCGATCTACCTTTATAGGTAGATTCGTGGTGGTAGGTTCCCTACTTATTGGAAGATTTAATTAGGTTGCTAATAAGGACAATGTTGACACTTGGTCGAAGACGATATTCCTCCGAAACCTTGTAAGAAGAACACACATTCTGCTCCCACCCAAGGCATAGGTTATCTAGTGAGAAGAAGACCTTATATGGTTGGATTTTTCTTCGTGTTACCTGAAGTTTTTGCTAAACTGGAATATATGAAAAATATAATAACAGGGATCAAGACAAGGGTAGAGGAGATATGAACGAGATCCAACAGAGAGGATGCTCCTCCAAAGACAGAGGGTTCCACAGCACGGTAACCTACATGAAGGGGCAGAATTGGAAAGCCAAAGGGTCTCGTTAGATTTTAGGAGTCTTTGGGCAAGAGCAACACATCTGGATGCAGCTTACTGTGTCCGTACCTCATACATCAAGAGGATCTTGATATGAGCAGAGGGAGGATGTCTGCTATTTTGTGTCCCCTTGAACACAAGGAACCAGCAATCTTCATGTTGTATAATTTTCTCATGGATGAGCCAAGGGCCAGAGGTGTCTGTAAACATGGCAAGGAATGGTTACAGTACAGAGACATTGGAGCACATTTACTAAGGGTCCGAATGCCGCATTTTCGTCGGGTTTCGCAATTTTTTCCGGTTTGCCCTGAATTGCCCCGGGTTTTTGGCGCACGCGATCGGATTGTGCAGCATCAGCGCCGGCTTGGATGCGACGCAAATCGGGGGCGTGGACGTCGGATAACCCGACTGATTCGGTCAAACCATGGAATTTAAAAAGCAAATTGTGTCACAAGATCAGCACTCACATGCACCGGGAAGAAGAAGGTGCACTCCGGCGGACCTCAGCGGGGAGGTGATGCAGGAAATAAACACAAGAAACGCTTTTTTCCAATCAGCAGTGAAAAAAACTCAGTTTATTGTGTGATGTGGCTAAATATAGAGGGTTGAGAGTATAATTAATGAATACATGGCTAATCATCTTGTCTTTCCTGTCCACTTAGAGCAGAGAACAATTAACCCCATGTGTACTGCATTAAGAAAACGCCATTAACAGAACAGCGCAACTAGCGATCCGGAGATGCGATCCTTCACCGAGCATTGAAAATGTGACTATACATTAGGCACAAAGTCAAAATACCTGGTGTGACCCCCATTCCTTTATTTACCCTATATGTTAGGCCACAGATTTCTTAAGTGAAGATGTCATTACGTTACATTGTCCCGGTTCATGAAAACGGATTTGGGATGTGTCAGTTTCTTAAAATTGGCCATTGACCATTTTAGGAGACCAGCAAAGGAGGTGAATAAAGTGGCACCAAGAGTAGATTGGGGGGGGGGCAGCTTAAAATACAGAAAAAATTACACAAAAGAAAAAAGTTCCAAACACACAGACCCGGGCTTCAGTATGGGAGGTGTTACAGTAAGCGTTTGAGAGCTCCGGATTCTCACCAGTGGTTGACTGGGATTATTTTGGTTATTAGAACAAAGGGGGTCATTTACTAAGGGTCCGATTCGCGCATTTCCAGTATTTTTCCGGTTTGCGACATTTTTCCCTGAATTGCCCCAGGATTTTGGCGCACGCGATCGGATTGTGGCACATCGGCGCCGGCTTTCACGCAACGGAACTCTGGGGCGTGGCCGTTGGATTCGGCAAAACCGCTGAATTTTTTTTAAAAAGTGTCGCTTGACACGCGCTTACCTGCACCCAGGATAGGATCGTGAACTCCTGCGAACTCCGGCGGACCTCGGCGCAGCAGCGACACCTGGTGGACATCGGGCGCACAACCTTAGTGAATCACCGGAAGACCCGAATCCTCGACAGAGAACGCGCCGCTGGATCGCGACAGGGCCGGGTAAGTAAATGAGCCCCAAAATGTCAAAGTGGTAGACAATGAAGAAAAGAAAAACCATGCAGACAGACCTAGAACCATTAAAACTGACCCATCTCATCCCGTATAACATCAAACGTGGTCTATGGATGAAACCTACACCCTCAAACTCCTAACAGTCATGGCAAATTTGAAGCTTGGCTACCTGTCCCCAAACCAGTTACTCTCAATATTGTGTGGCCCCTGCTGATCTCTGGGCCCTGGGCAATTGAATGGGTTGCATTATGGGTAAATCTAGCCCTGCTTGTTACTGGACTCAGGTTCAAACTTTCACTTGATTAGAACTAAGAGTAAGGAAGGGAACCGCCTGAGACACTACATATTTTTACTTAGTTTTGTGGGTAGAAACTTGCATTAATATCACGAATATCCTCTAGGAAGACAATCCTACAGACCCTAATTTAACATATGTTACTATTGCTTTGATCATCTTAATCAAAACCATAAAGTTTACTATTAGAATTGCGAAGCTACCAGGTAGGTGATTGAAAAAGGCCGGGAGCCTCTTAGTGAATATGGGTTCAGGACAAGAAGGAGGGGGTATTTTACAGGAAACCTACCATCATGGATCTACCTATTAAGGTAGATCCGGTAGTAGGTGCATCTAACGAATGTAAGGATAGCACTTTTTAGGGCTAATCCTTTAGTCCCCACAACCTTTTAGAAAATTGAATGGCCTTGATATGCAAATTTTCTAAAGAGGCTACTGGGGCATGGAGTATCCGGAGCTGAGGCTACATGGCGCGGCAACTCCATGCCCCAGTAGCCTCTTTGATCCTCCTACCAGATATCTTCAGTGTGCAGCTACAAGGAGCTACGTGCACTCGGCCTGAAAGCCGGAGTTCTGTGCATGCGCAGTAGCTCCAGCTTTGGAGCCGAGATCTCGAAGCTACTGGCCTGTATTATCCGCATGCACAGAGCTCCGGCTACGCGGACGAGTAGCTGCGTGCTGCAGCGTAGCCTCAGCGCAGCGTTGCCTCATCTCCGGCTATTCCACGCCCCAGTAGCCTCTTTAAAAAATATCATATCAAGGCCTTTAAACTTTCTAAAAGATTGTGGGGACTAAAGGCATAGGTCTAAAAAGTGCTATCCTTACATTCGTTAACAGGTTGATCCGTGGTGGTAAGTTTCCTTTAAGACAGCAGTCGTAATGAATTCCCCCATTGGGACTCATTTACTTATCTGGTCCTGTCGCGATCCAGCGGCGCGTTGTCCGACGATGGATTCGGGTTCTGTCGGGATTCACTAAGGTCGTGCGCCAGTAGGTGTCGCTGCTGCGTCGAAGTTCACCTGCTTCTTCTCGGTGCATGTAAGTGCTTGATCTTGCGACACATTTAGTTTTTTTAAATTCCACGTTTTTTCTGAATCCGCCGGGTTTTCCGAAGGCCGCACCCCCCGATTTCTGTCGCGTGAAAGCTGGCGCCGATTGCACCAAAATCCGATCGTGTGCGCCACAAACCCGGCGAAATTCGGCGCAAAACGAAAAAATTTGGGAAACCCGACGAAAGTTCGGCCGGGTAGTCCTTAGTAAATGAGCCCCATTGTGTCTCAAAATTTGAGAGGTATGTGTCTCTCCTGTGCATGTGAAATAGGACAACCCTTCATCGTCCATCATGATGCCTACCGTTTACTAAAGTCAAGGATCTCCACCATCTGCAGTTGACGCTGATGAGTACACACTGATACATTGTACATTATTTATCGGAGCGCTATAGCGACGCGCAGAGCCCACGGTTCTCACTCCAAGGGTGTAATTATATAGACATCGGCCTCCACATTAGTGTGTGACAAGATAATGGAGAGGATTCACTAAGTGGTGACACGGCTTCTCCAATTAGAACTCCTCGTCTCTCGCGTTATCCCGGGGAGCCTCTTATTAGATTATCAGAGTGCAGATCCTGACAATGTTACTGATGTTTAGTTCTTTATCAGGCGCATTATCGCTTTCTGGAGTTCAGAACATGGCGGAACGGGCGAAGACAATATTGGAGATTGGAGAGTCTTACAAAAAGCCACACGGTTATCATCATTCAAACGACCTATTTGATAGAGATAGGATTAGCGGATAAGTTTTCCACACTCCACTGGCTGTTATAAGCAGAAAATGATTTTAAAGTGACTTCATGACAGTGTTTAGACCCAACCTCTGGCTATTTACTTTCCTAATACATTTGTAACATCTTTGCCCCATCAGGGTCCCGAACAAACATCTATCTATAAATTAAGAAGAGCTGTTGAGTGTGATTTTGGATCATTCTGTCCTTGCTAGTCTGAACACTGGTTTACTCCTTTCCACCTTGATTGATTTGATTGATTTCCACCAGTCTGTCTCCTGTGGATTTTCCTTTGGGTTGCAAACAGTCAAGTCAGCAGTGATAGACAGAATCCTCCTCCACTCACACTTCAGCCCTGATTGTCTGCCCTGTCTGGATGTCGGGGAACTGGTCCAATCATATTCTGGACCGGGGATCTGACATCTCTGCCATGTCTAATTTGGGGATTGCTGGTGTTTATCTTCTGTAATTTGGATTCCTTGACCCTTTGTCTGTTTTCTGACTTAATCAGTATGCTTAATAATTCTGTACTGCATGTATCCTCTTGTTTTGACTAGAATTTTGTTGACATCCCTTTGTTTTCTGTATTATGCTCTGTATGTACTTTGTCGCAGGAAGGGAACGTCGACCGGTTGTCACCTACCACTTAGGGTGGCCTGGGCAAGTAGGTAGTGACAGCTGCCCTTGTCTGCCCTTTCAGGCCATCCCTTGCAGCAGCATTACAATTACAATATCTATCTAATGGTTGGTGTCTACTTTGGAATGCATAGGCACAGTCTAATGGAATTGCTAGCTAAGCAACTGCCAAAATAGTCTACTTTTCTGTAGATCACCTTTATTCTGTCCATTTTGAGGTCTGAGAATCTAAACATTAATACTACAACCCAGACAGCTTTTCCATCCTTGAAGGATTCCCCCCCCCCCTCCCTGACCCCGCTATCGCCCTGCACTAACACATCCTTTAATTGCTTAATTGCTATCACATCCCTGGCGCCCTATTAACATGGTTAAACAAGAAGACTCAATAGTTTAGTGTGGAGCGTCAGTGCCGGTAGCTTAGTGCCCCTCTAGCTCGCCCATGAATAATGGATAAAAGGATGGTGAAAAAAAATGTGAAGTCATGTTTGATGGTTAGCAAATGCCTGACTATTAATATTTCATGGTAACACAATTATTTTCAGTGGCACAGAACATTCGGGAAGCTCAGCGAGATAATAACAAAGGTGCGGAGCAGCCAAAAAAGTAGAGAACTTACACTGATATCCAGGACTGGCCTCCTGATGGATGGTGCTGTATGTTAGGGATCGTTCGGCCAACTTTTCCATAATTTTGCAAGATCAAGGATACGGTATTGGGGCTCATTTACTAAGGGGCGGAATCGCCGGGTTTCCCGAATATTACCGTTTTGCGCCGAATTACCCCTGGTTTTTGGCGCACGCGATCGGATTGTGTCGCATCAGCTTGCATGCGACAGAAATCTAGGGGCGTGGAAGTCGGAAAACCCAACGGATATGGAAAAACCTCGGTATTTTAAAAAAATTGTGGAGCAAGATCAGCACTTACATGCTGAGAAGCAGGTAAATTCCGGCGGACCTCAGCACAGCAGCGACACCTGGTGGACATCGGGCGCATGGACCTTAGTGAATCCCTGCAGAACAGATTACACGTACCGCTGGATCACGACTGGACCGGGTAAGTAAATTAGCCCCAATGTCTGAGTTCATGGTAGATAGTTGTCCTCTCTGGAAACATTGGGGCAGATTTACTTACCCGGCCTATTCGCGATTCAGCGGCGCGTTCTCTGCTCTGGATTCGGGTCCGGTCGGGATTTAAGAAGGTAGTTCCTCCGCCGTCCACCAGGTGGCGCTGCTGCGCTGAAAGTCATCTCATCGCGCCGGAATGCACCACCTCGGACCAGGTGAAGGTAAGCGCTCCCCAAGCGACACTTTTTCGGTTTTTAAATGCCGGGGCAATTCAGGTACAATCGGCGCAAATCGGAAATATTCGGGTAACAAGTCGGGAAAACGCGAATCGGGCCCTTAGTAAATGACCCCCAATGTATTGATCAGAAAGAGAACCATCGGCGATAACCTCATCAATGTCACCCTCCTCGCTTCCTAAAGAGCATCTAGAATCCTCAGTAATCACATGTGTGTCTCAATGTTGTCATACATGGAGTGCGTCCAAAAGAATTTAGGATGACGAAACTTTCGGATGTGCCAAGTTCTGCAAAATGATCAATGCTGTTTGTAGTGTATCTCAGCTACGGAGAATAAGACGTACAAGCAGCAGATCTCCTAATATATCCATGGGATAAGTGGCTAAGTGGTTAGCACTACAGCCTTGCAGCACTGGGTTCGAGTCCCATCCAGGTCAACATCTGCAAAACGTTTGTATGTTCTTTCCGTGTTTGTGTTGGTTTCCTCCATTTTCCTCCCACACACCATAACATACTGGTAGGTTGATTAGATTGTGAGCCCCATTGGGGACAGGGACTGATTTGGCAAACTCTGTGCAGTGCTGCGTAATCTGTGTGCGCTATATAAATAATTAATATTAGTATTATGGGATGGAACCAGCACTTTAACGGGACTCATTCACCAGATTTTACCCTACAAAACTACTAACACCCACAAGTAGGGTATGAAATATCACATCTTGAATTTGTTCTTTGATGTTAAATCTTGACCATCTATTTATAAACATTCTTCTCCAAAGTCATATGAAAAAGAGCTGAAAAGAGTCACTTTTGGTCTGAGATAAGTCACTGTTAGGCTACATTCACACTTCCGTGTGGGGGATGTATATATGGCCGGTGTATATACGCCATATATACGTCCCCCATAGACGCCAATGGACGCACGGCGTCATACGGGAGTGGCACGGTGCCACACACGCGCGGCGTTGCAGCGTTCCGTAGCCGAGAGAAAGATAGGACATGTCCTATCTTTCCCTGGAATATGGCAGTGTGCGCCATATATCGCTATGGAGTGAGGCGGGGAATGAGCCCACTCAACCCCTCCTCCTCTCCTGGGCGCCGATGTGTGCCCGCTGTGCTACGGTACGGCGGGCACATGTTCGTGTGAATATAGCCTTAGAGCCCATAAGGGGGCATCACTTCAGATTCCAATATCTTGGACTCAGCAGCAGCTAGAACTGAGGTTCTGGTGTAATTGTCAAGACAAGAATCCCACCATTCAAATGGCATCCGGCTTGTGATTCTGGGAGCTACAGAACTGGAGATACCGGCAGGTAAAGACATCGTTGGGAATCTTCTTGCAGCTCACAATTACAGAGCTCAAGTTGGGAGCGTCTTAAGTCTTAACATAAATGTTCTTAGCTCATTTCCATATCACTTTGGACATGATTTTTTTTATAGGGTGAGATTTCATACAATAGAGGGAATTCTATAAAGGACATTTCCTCCCCTACCTGAGGGGCTGGTAATTTATGGGGTAAAATCTGATGACAGAGTTCTCTTAATTAAAGAGCCTTAAAGGAAATCTACCATCAAAATTAAGCATAATAAATCATGGACACTTAATTAATAGATCCGGGTACCATGAAAGTGGTCATCTTATTTTTTGGGGAGGCTATTTGGGGGGTATTACCATAGCCTCTCCATGCTGTAGCTTCACAGGCTGTTACACTTTTTAGCACTCACCCCTCGGCACTTTTCCTCTCTTCTTGCTGTATTCTCTGGCAGCAGCATAAAGTGGAAGGGGCTAAATGCTGAGGGAGCAGGGGGGAGTTTGTGACAATGTAACAGCCTGCGAAGCTACAGCATGGAGGAGCTCTGGTAACACCCCACCCCCAATCTGTTCTGGAATGTTCATAAAAGTAGATTTTAAAAGGATGGGGCCATGGATAAAAAATATAAGAAGATTACCACAGTCCCGGTGCCTGGATCTATGTCACCGGTTTATCATGATGAATTTTCATGGTAGATTTTCTTTAAAAATTGTTTCCTATAATTGGATCTTTTATGGGTCAATTTTGGGAATTTTGCAAAAGATCTCCATCTCAACAATAATGTATGTGCACACTTCAAGTGCAATGGACAACCAAAAAAACATTCTGGCTCTTCATCTACCAGGTCATGTTTTTGTCCACATCAATGTGTTTTGGTGGTCTCCTAAGTTGGGTATGAAATGTTCTTTCTATTTGAAGAGTTTAAAGGAAATCTACCACTACACTACAGTAAAATTAAACATACTCACCTATTGGGGCAGATTTACTTACCCGATCCAGCGGCGCGTTCTCTGCGGTGGATTCGGGTCCGGCCGGGATTCATTAAGGCAGTTCCTCCACCGTCCACCAGGTGGCGCTGCTGCGCTGAAAAGCATCTGAACGCACTGGAGTTCACCGGGCCGGACCAAGTGAAGGTAAGCGCGTCCCAAGCGACACTTTTATTGTTTTAAATGCGGCGGTTTTTCCGAATCCGTCGGGTTTTCGTTCGGCCACGCCCCCCCGATTTCCGTCGCGTGCATGCCGGCGCCGATGCGCCACAATCCGCTCGCGTGCGCCAAAATCCCGGGGCAATACAGGGAAAATCTGCGCAAATCGGAAATATTCGGGTAACACGTCAGGAAAAACGCGAATCAGGCCCTTAGTAAATGACCCCCATTGTCTTCTTCATCTTGATCTCGGCGCTTGTCATCTTTAAGCTTGACACACAGGGATTACCTGAAAAAAAAAAGCCTCTGGAGAACCAGGACAGAATGTCTGGCGCTCCGGGCTGCTAATTATTCATGCCTATATATAAGCAAGAGGCATAAATTCAAGCCTCCAGTGTGATAGATATCTCCCACTCTCATGTTGGAGGGGGAGGTGATGTCATATAGTAGGCATGAATAATGAATTAGCAGCCCAGAGTCTTTTTTTCCAGGTGATCCCGGTGTGTTATATAAGGGAACCTGTCATCAGAAATTGGCCTAATAAACTATTACCAGTGGTATCATCCAGAAAATCAGCTTTGAAGTGAAATGTTAATTGGTTGTATAAAGTTAGGGAGGCAGAGATTTAAACACTGAAGTCAAGCTCTCCCTGCCTCTGAACACCTCCCCCCTTGTGCTTGACATCATTCACCGAACTTCAGATGATCTGGTCAATGATGTCCCTTGACACAGGACCATCAATTACAGTGGAGGGGGTGTTCTAAGACAGGGAGAGCTTGACTTCAGTGTTAAACTCTCCGTCTCCATGACTTCATAAAACCAATTTACATCTCACTTCAAGGTAGATTTTCTGGATGATGCCACCACACCAGGCAATGAAAGCAACACGATCTAGAAACTGCTCATCTGCTCGACAACATACTGGTAGTGGCCAATTTCTGATGGCGGGTTCGCTTTAACAAAGACCAGCGCTTGGATCGGGATGAAGAGGACAATGGGGGTCATTTACTAAGGGCCCGATTCGCATTTTCCCGACGTGTTACCCGAAAATTTCCGATTTGCGCCGATTTTCCCTGTATTGCCCCGAGATTTTGGCGCACGCGGTCGGATTGTGGTGCATCGGCGCTGGCATGCACGCGACGGAAATCGGGGGGCGTGGCCAAACGAAAACCCGACGGATTCGGAAAAACCGCCGCATTTAAAAAAGAAAAAAGTGTTGCGGAGCTTGCACTTACCTTCACTAGGAATAGGCCGGTGTACTTGAGAACGCACCGCTGGATCGCGAACGGACCGGGTACGTAAATCTGCCCCAATAGGTGAGTATGTTTAGCTTAATTACACTGTAGTATAGTGCTAGATTTCCTATAATTGTCCACTTCCATCTGGATAAATTATCGAAATGCCTCCTATCCTGTAAAATAACATCTTCCTTAGGAGAAATCTGAACATACATCTGGAAACCTTCGGTTGAGCCATCGGAGGAGAATGTTTAGGTTGCGAGTTGCACTTTTGCTATTCATAAATAACCTCTGATGACAAGAACAACATCCTTTCTTCTAATTATACCAGCAATAGCAGCTGTTAGAGGCAAAGCTCATACATAAGCTGCGAAGATAAAGGGAGCAGTCAGGGCTTATGTTCCACTTGCAGCGATTTATGGTTGTCTACATTGCCGAGAGTTGTGAGGTTTTGGCATCATTTGTTGGCCGTTGACGTAAAGTTGACTTCCGAGCTGAAATCTTTTACTTATTTGCTTGTTTTCTAAAGAAAACTGTAATTTAATAAAGCCGGGTCCTATTCTACGGCCTCGTGAACCTCAATAAGGTAGAACAAGACAAGAAGATCGCGTTCCTCAAAATGATGGATCATGGACTTGAGATCTGGCTGGTTAATGATCAAGGAAGATGTCAATAAATCTCCACTGGAAATGTACTGGAGTCAACAAATCCATATGTCCTGATGTGGATCATCTGTCACGTCGGTTGCTGGCTATTATTTTAGTGGAAAAAAAAACAATAGACCAACTAGAGAAGCCTCGGGCTTTTTTTTATCTGTTTATGTAACGTATTTACCAGTACTGGAGGAAAACAGAAGAGTCAGAGAACAAGACTGGGGGGCCACACAAGACAGCGGGCAGCCAGCATCTCACATCTCCTAACACTTATTGTCTGGGAGATTCTGGTTGGACGGCACATGGCATTCGGGATGGAGGGTACCATTCGGAGATGGAGGGTTTCATGCAGGTATAGGGAATGTGATTGGATTTCTGAATTGATGGGTTTATAAGTAGAGATGGGCGGGAATTGTTTTTAAAATAGGTTCGTCCGACTCAATCATCTTGACCATTTTTGACCCGAATAGAATCATGACGAATCAGTGCAACAGGTATTCCTGGGCTATATTGAAATGAAAGACCTGCGATTAGGAACCGCGAGTTGTAGCTGACGTAAGCACTAGGCTAGTCGTAGTTTTGGCGTGAGTAAAATCTGGCATAGGCGTGGTGCACAAGATTCCGCGGACGGTGGTGGCGTGGTGAAAGATCAGTGCGGTGGCACTCCAGAGCAATCTCTCTGTGGGGGCACTCAGGCTGTACCCTAGCCAAGAATTTGCTAGGCAAAAGACTCAAGGCCTCCTCCTGTTAGTGCAAGGAAACCCATGAAGTGTGGATATGGGGATGAGACCCCACTTTATTTTAAAACCGTTTAGTTTAGGACCAAGGAGAAAAAAAAAACATGGTGTATGAAAAAGACATAACGTTACGAATGGGTGAAAATGTGGCCACAGCTTATTTGAATCACATGGAATAAAAACAATCATGAGGAGGAGTAAGGTGACATGCTAGGGGGGGGATTCCCAACACCCCAATTACTTAAAGTTGCTGACATTACAGCACCCGGCCAGAAGCAACAAGGGTGGGGCGGCACACTATGGCGGCCATTCTAGCAGAGCCAGTAAGACGAGCCAGGACACTTTAAGGGCACCACCAATCACCCTAGTGAAGAAATCCATTGTGTTGCTTTCACCAACGTGCCCCGCCCCTGGCGGTTTACCATTACCAGACCTTTGAGGCCACTTCAAAAGCTCAGGCTGATCACCACATGACTTTGACATCCTCTATACGTTTAAATTAGTCCACCAATTCCACCAATATAACTGCCCCTGCATCACTGGACTCCGCAACTGCAAAATAAAATCTGCGACAGATAAGGAAAATGCCATACTTTGACTCCATTCTATTTTTTTTTAAAACATATTCTGTTATTTTATTTGTTGTTTTTAATTTTACATCTACATTTTTTTATTTAATATTCTTTTTTCTTCCATTTTCAGCAGGCGCATACCATTGAGGAAATTTAATCTCCAGGCAGAAGGAAACTTTAAATATAGGCAACCTCCGACTCACAAGCGTCATCCCACGCGCTCAGGAGAGAAAAACCCTGGGAGGAAACATCTAGGGAAGAGCATGGATGAAGATTGCCCTCACTTGGCTTAGGAGGATAACACCCAACTTCATCTCATGGAAACAATCATTTCATTAGCATTATACGTATAATCTGTAAAATAAACCAGTTTGTAAATTAATGATAGTTAAAGGGTGGGTGGGAGGGACAGTGTGCTTTTTTGGCTTCTAGGGAGGAGAAGGAGAAAGAGAAGAAGAGGGAGAGAAAGAGAAAGAGAGATACAGGACAGGGAGGACATCTACGCCTGAGTAACACCCCTCCCCTCGACATCACTACACGATCCCATCCCCACTCGTGTGCGACCTATACACTAGCCCACCTAAGGGGGGTACTATCACTACACGAGCCCAACAACTACGCTGGGCGATTTCCTACACTATCCACACCTCTGTTTTAATACAATTAACTACTTGTTGCCTTACGCACTACACTATCCCACTACTTGTTCTACAACTACTACATCCCACACTGCTGTTCTTTACATCATTACAATATACCACGACCTACTCTGTTCTCTTAGATCACTACACATTCCCACCTACTCTTTTTTACCATCACTGCACTAATATCCAACCTACTCTGTTCGTACTCACTACACTTCCACCCACTCTTCTTCAACACATACTGTCTCCTTACATCCACATAACACTCCCCACTCATGTTTCTTACATCAATTACACTATCAACACCTACTCTGCTTAATATCAACTACACTATCCAACCTACTCTGTTCTTATATCACACTACACTGATCCTCCTATCTCTTCAATCAACTATAGTCTTCAGCCGTTCTTAATCACTACACTATCCACCTACTGCTGTTCGATATCACTACACTATGCTCAACCTACTCTGTTCTGCTAGATTCACAGAACTATCCACCCATTCTGTTCTCTTAGAGACACACACGATACCAGCACGCTCTGTTTTTATCACTACACTATCCCACCCTTAACTACACTCCACCATGCTATCTCTGACATCACACACTATCACCCTACTCTGTTCTTAGAATCACTAGCACTATCCACTACCTGTTTTAATCACCACTATCCCACCACTATTTGTTTGTACATCAACTACAATCACACCGACCATATGTTTCTTAAACTAATCCACTACTCTTACGCAACATCCCACCACTCACACATTACTTTGTTCCGTAATCACCGTGACACTATGCATCCACCATACTGCTGTTCGTAACATCACTCGACACCCATGCCACCCACTTTGTGCCCCTTGACATCACTACACTATCCCACCCACTCTGTTTTACATGTCACTAGACACTATTCCCACCCTACTTGTTGTCGTTAGATCAATGCACTTATCCACCCAGGCTGTTCTTTTGAACAAGGACAATAATCATACATCAATACACATCATCTACAATAGTCTTTTGTTCGTGTTCGCCTAAGCTCGTGTTTGTTGTCAGGGCACAATCCGGTGCTCCAATCTATTTTCAAACACATCCTGGACCTGGAGACAACTGAGCAGAGAGGAGGTGTGGACATGGTGGCTGTGCCATTAGATGCTAAGAATCCAGGCCCTGTGTTTCTTATTGATCAGAGGATCATGAAGAAAATCTAAATGATACACCAAAATTTCTTTCTACTGTATCAGTGTGTACAGGACAGAGTAGGGAGCTATAAGTTACTACTGAAATTGCTATGTTGCATTTGCCAATAAAGACAGTGGGTACTCGTCGTCATTTGGGCACTCAGTCTCTCTAAACGTTCACCATCACTGCTGTTGTAGGTGTTGTAGCACGTTGGTTTTGCCATGGCTTAAATTGCATAGACGCATGGTTGATCTCAAACAATGCAGTGTTTTAGTATGACATGCACATGACAGCCGCAGTCTTAGAATCGCCTTCACTCTTCAATCCACATGCACTTACAGAGGCCAAATTCACCAACAAGCAGATAGTACAGCCGCTGACGCAGAGGAATGCAACCTGACAAGGGGTAACGTCTGACAAGGACTGAGTTGGGGGCCAAGATCCACTATAACATCAAAGAGTGCACTCTTTTTACCACTGATTATCAGATGACTTCAGCGATTCCTAGATGACATTTAGGATAATATCTAATTTCTTAATTGAAACCTCCCATGCACGTCTCCGACTCTCCCGAGTTGCACCAATTCTCTGGAATGCCCTTCCCAGACTCTGAGACTAATACCACCCTCCAAAACGCTTCAACGTGCTCTTAAAACCCATCTCTTTAGGCCAAGCCTATCACACTCGCTAACTGCATGAAAGTCAACTCTCCCTTTATAATCCCTCCTATGTACTATCCTATCTGTTATCGGGCAAAAGCAGATATATATACCAAGCTCCAGGTCTCTCTGCAGTCTTTTCACCTAGGACCCTGGTAAATAAGATGGCGGCTGATGGCTGGTTCACGCAGCAAAATCGTTTGTTTAGTAAATATTTATTAAATTATTTATATTGTTCCTATAAAGAATGGCTGGACCATTATACAACCACTGTGTCACCCCCTCATCCTCATGTCTGTAAGCTCTTGTGAGCAGGGCCATCACTCCCTATTGTTCCATATGACTGTTGTTCTTTGTAGTGTAATATAGTTGTATATGTCCCCTATCCATGATTGTAAAAGCGTACGTAATTGATGGCGCTATATAATAAAGTTTTATTATTATTATATTATTAGATTACAATACAACCTGTTCTCTGTTAATCGCGGGAACATTAGAAACCCCCCAAAAGAGGGAGAGGGTGTCGCAGTAATTTGCATTGACGCACTGATCATTTTGCCCTTCATTTCGTCCTCAGTGTCTGCTTTCAATAATCGCTTTTCATTCCTTCTGACGATGAAATGAAGGTGGAAACTAAAACATAATGGCAACGTCAAGAGCGATTGAGGGTGGAAACAGCATTATGGAAATCACAGGTGTTCCAGGGTCAGCGGTTCAGTGGCAGCAGCATGAGTAGGCCCACAGAGTGACACAATGGGGGTCATTTTAAGGGCCCGATTCACGTGTTCCCGACGTGTTACCCGAATATTTCCGATTTGCGCCGATTTCCCTGAATTGCCCTGGGATTTTGGCGCACGCGATTGGATTATGGGCACATCGGTGCTGGCATGCAACGCGGACGAAATCGGGGGCGTGGCCGAATGAAAACCGACGGATCGGAAAAAAACGCCCGCATTTAAAGAAAAAAAAAGTGTTGCGGAGGAGATAGATAGGCCGGTGAACTCGAGCGCGTTCCGATGCTCTCAGCGCAGCAGCGCCACCTGGTGGAGTGAGAAGGAACTGCTTAATGAATCCCAGCCAGACCCGAATCCCGAGAGAACGCGCGCTAGATGCGAATGGACAGGTAAGTAAATCTGCCCCAATGACAGAGCGTGCAGGTGGCGGGCAGCAGCAGGAGGCGACAAAGTGGCACAAAGATAGGTGTGGAGGTGGCAGCGAAGCAGCAAAAGGAGCAGCAGGAGCCCACAGGTGGCAGAACATGGTGGCAGCAAACAGGGAAAGCCACAGACTGCACAATGATAAAGTGTGTGGAGATGGTGACAGAAGCAGCAGCAGGAGGCCAAGGTCCAGGCCAATGCAGTGGCTCATTCTTCACGGGAGCCTCCAGCGTTCCTCTCGGCTGGAGTTGGACCACCGTAATCACGGCGTGTAGTCGGACCCCTTAGTTAGAGGCCTTTGTGGTTCCACGTATATTTCATGGTTGTGTGAGCACTTCCTCTGCCTTAGGAAAGGAGTGAATGTATAGATGTGGTTTTAATCATGACAGATAAGGCGGAATGAAAGCCCCATGTTTTGACTATTCTTAGAATGACAGTAGGTTGGTAGATCTGATTTCTCATCTCACCAAGGGCCTGTGAATTTAAGTCCATGCGGATCTCTCACTAACTGATGGGCACAGCATCTGAAAAAGCTTTGTCACTGCTCTGCAGTCGCATGGACTCTGGTAGGCCCCTTATGTGAATGTTAGCAGAGGACGTAGTTGTGAATAAGCCCCTTGTACCATTCAGTAATATAGAGGTAATTGATGCAGTTTTAGATATGCCGGATAGGCAAGGGTTAATCTTATTTAATGTTATCATCAATAATGTTCCACCTTCGTATCTGAGTGTGTTTGGAGAGTGAGATCACCGACCGGTATTAACAAGAACCTAGTCAGGGGAGGAGTTGAGAGGAGAGAGAGTTCCAGAAATTCTGAGAGCACAAGCTCTTTAGACCTGTTAGAGGAGCAGATCCACCACACACACTAGTGATAGGACAGCATGGCTCCACTCAAGTGAGGTCACAAAGAAAACCAGTACTAGAACTGCAGCTTCAGCATTGGACACAGATAATCCCAGCCTGCATCTGCAATAAGGCTGGTGACCAAACTCCTGAGGTTTACTCTCCAAGATCACTCCCAGTATCCGCCATCTGTACAGAATCGTTGAGCCTGTTTCTGCTGGTAAGTTATCTTATCACAACGGTGCCTCCGTCTGGTCCCTGCTACGGCTGGATCACCATCAAGGCGCCCCATTTATCCACCAGGGGCTCATACTACAGACCATAAGGGCTGCCCCAAGGAGAACCAGTACAACAGCCTCTCCTCATCTAATTTCTTGACACACTCCCTGATGGAGACCTGCCAGGCTGTGGGAAAGCCCTCCGGTCCCATACCAAGCACCATGACATAGTGTGCCTAGGCCGCAACCGCCAGCCACTCTGGTATTTCTGGGCCCAGCTGTCTCCAGGCCCCAAGAGAAAAGGCTAGGCCCCGGTGAGGGATGTTACAACAGTTTTTCATATTGTGGTTTAAGCGTCCAGAGTAAGCCGATCGGCTGTGAGGTAAGCGGAGGAAGTGACAGTGGATGCATGGCATGGCAGGAAACTGGCGCCATGTGGATTGCTGCGTGGCCCTAAATATCTTAGGGCTGTTTGCAACTGTTCGGTGCTATGGAGCTTCATACAGCGCTGAGATAGGCTTATTTGCCTTACTACCATTATTACAATGTGAAAATTGCACATTGTAATGAATGGTGCCAAACAAGACTGCCTTGGGTCTCTGTGTGACCCAAGGCTGTCATAGCAATGGATCGCGCTCCCCAAGACTTCACGAGGAGCAACAATCCAAGTCTGATGGCAGCGCCCACGCCACCATGGCTCTTTAATGCAGTATGCAGCAAACACATAAAAGCTAAGTTAGCCCTCTCCAAGCACCCGCATCCACAGTGTTAAGGGATAAAAAGGCCACAAAATACTTGCGAGCCCTAAAAGTAAAAAGGCATGGGATTTACTTATAGGCTTCTAGAGTCAACGGTATATGACCCCCGGGGCAAGGGTCTTATATGGATATGACCACCAGGACTGAGATATTTTATAGATATGAGCATCAAGGGCTGGATATTTATGGATAGGTCCAACAGGAGTAGGGATCATTATATAGATATGACCAGGCTGGATTAAGGGTGGTTAAAAAAAAAAAAAAACAAAGGTGGGCAGAATATTATGTACTGATATATAGGGAGGGTGTTATATGTATGTTAATGTTTTTGTCAGGGCTGCGTTTTAGTTATTTAGTTTTGAATACATGTACATTTCTATAGATCTAATATACAGGTGGTCCCCTACTTAAGGACACCCGATTTACAGACGACCCCTAGTTAAAGACGGATCCCCTCTGCCCACTGTGACCTCTGGTGAAGCTCTCTGGAGTGCTTTACTATAGTCCCAGACTGCAATAATCATCTGTAAGGTGTCTGTAATAAGCTTATTTGATAATCCTGGTCCCATTACAGCAAAAAATTTTGTCACGGGGTAAAAAAAATGTTTTTTGTCTGGATCTACAACTATAATATATAGTTTCGACTTACATACGAATCAATTAAGAATAAACCTATGGACCCTATCTTGTATGTAACCATAAATATGTTCAGTATATGTATGGAATGTTCCCACATCCCTCATAGTGATGTCACAATTCCAGTGGTCTAGAACAATGATATCACAATGGTAGGGGGGGATAAAAGTTCTGGTTCTGTCCACACTTCGTGTGGTGATAGAGTTTGTGGAATTAAGGATTTTGCTGATCTGCTAAGCAAAATTGACAAAAAATATGCGCAAACGTCGTTTACCATCGAGTCTGATACAGACAACACCGACGGCAAAAAAAACCAGGTAAAGTGATGGCACATTATTCATTGGATGGAGGAATTTCTAGCAAAAAAGTGTATTTTTCATCCATACAGTCAGAAGCGTATTATAGTTTTCATCCAGTGACCCAAATATAAACCTTGTTTGTTGTTGACAGTACTCTCCGTATTCTTGTATCACGATCAAATTTAGATAATTTGAAAAGTTGATTTTTTACTGCCTACTTTGAATCCCAATCAGAATTTACATGTCTACGTTTTAAAAAAGAATTTTGGATCTAAGGTGACCATCACATATCAGAGCCAATGTGTGATGCATTTACGGGTAGGTAGAGAGTATCTGTGTGGCTTGGCGCAATCACAAATCAGGTATGGGTAATCATGGTTAAGAAGCATTTATTTGAAAAAACTTCGGGTCACAACGCGTTTCGGGTAACTAAGACTCCTTCTCAAGTGGTGATGGTGTGAGACTCAGACTACACATAGAAACGTCAGGCCGCACAATGAGGCCCATGATCGCACCGTCATGCACAGTACGGTGCGATTCAATGGGCATCATAGTGCAGCCTGACGTTACTCCGTAAACGCGTATGTGACCCGCGATGGATTTTTCAATTAAATGCTTCTTTAACCATGATGCTTCTTTAACCTGAGTTAATTACTGAGATGTATGGACTAACTAGCCTCAACATCCCCTATGAGACATGTATGACATGAACTAAATAGCGGGGATGTGCATGAAAAATGGCCCATGCAAATAAATTTCAAATGTACATCTGTAAATTCCCCTACTTTATTGTAATAATACCTGAGTTTGTGAGTGTGCCCAAACAGACAAACTCTTACCTACCTCTACATATCCTGATCGCGACCGTCTGGGCAACTGAGTCCCGGACCTACATTGCTGAAAGGTAGCACCTCGCCACCCACTAACGGCTTACCAAACGCTTATTAGTGTTGTGCATAGGTAGACACCCAAACCCATCTGTGAGCCCCAGTCAATTGTTTCTCTTTCTCTATATCTACACACCACCCATACTGAATAAGAAGTATTACTCTATGAGCGCTATGGGTTTCCCCTTGTTGCCTTCTATCCTTCGTGATGCATAGAATACTCTAATGGCGTATTCGGTTTCCCCTGTTTGCCTTTCTATCCTCTCGTGATGCATTTAGGGCATGCCCAGTATCTGTCCAGAAGTAGATACACTGCTAGAAAAATTTGTGATTAAAAATTGGTCAAACTTTAATGTTAAAAAATTCTCTATTTGTTATCCTCATTAGTTATTGGTTAATAAAAAGTCCGTAGGATTTCTGCGTCCGATATAGAGGACAGCAGCCAGTGATGAGTCCCTCCATCAGGTGAGCGCTCACTTCTCTCATGTGTGCTCTGTAGCTCGACTTTTAAATGGATGCATTTTTTTAAATATTATACTACCTAAAGGTTTGTTTTTTTTGGTTCTTCTCCGAGTTTATCCATTTCCAAGGTCTCCGAGGAGCCTTGAAGATTATGATTGGTGGCTCGGGCCCTCACCTGCTCTATATACAGACAGGTATTTCATTATCTGAAACGTTTTCCCAGTAAAATAAGAAATTAGACTTATTATTGATTAAAAAATTCTGACTAGTATAGCAGTAAAAGATGATATTGTCTTATTTCCAGAGCCAGTTTCCCCGGTTTAGTTTTGTGGATTTTTGAGACAGAAGGTAATGTATTTCTACATAAATCATGCTTTATGATTCATGTTATTTGCCTCACTAGTGGACTAGATAGTATATATTGCTTTTCTATGAGATCTTGTTATATGTTGTATGTTTTTAGAAACTTCATTATTAATGTGTGATCTCTATATTTAAAGTAACAGGAGATCAGAGCGTCCCACCCAAATATGATTTCTGAAGAATCTGTCTTCTCCACATCCAGATTTGCGACAACTTCCGTGGAACAGACAGCCGCTAAAAGACGTCTGTATAAATTTTATAAACAGAACCGTCTTTGATTCTTTGCGAAGGTATACAATTGTAATATAGAGCCAGTGCAGGTGAAATGTGGACACAGTGAATGGTGGGGTCAATGTGTCTTGATATCTGACATTTATATATTTCTCCTTCTGTCCTGTAGCTTCCTGTATCCATGGATATCAGCTGGTAATAAAGTCAGGGATGGAAGAACATCTTGGTCGCACGGTTACCAGCTGAATATGGGGAAGCGTGAAGCCTTCATACAATTACGAGATAAAGTCGTGATTCTGCCGGTAGGTCTTAATCAGGTAGAAGTTCAGAGATTTGCTGGAATCTTCATGTAATTACAAATGACTAAAGTAACTCCTCCTTGCTTCTGCAGAAACGACTTCGAGACACTTTGATGCGAAAACTGTGTCATGCTGCCCTGCTGGGGATCCTAGATGGAGAAGTAGAGCCTGGCATGGCTGGTGTGGGAATCTTACTGCCAGGAGAGTGGCACAGATTCTCCCTGATCTTCCACCCATCACAGCGTACCACAACTATGAGATCCACATACACCGTGATTCTACCAGTGCCATGCGTGCAAGCCAGGTAAACTCGCCCACTTTATGCCACTATATTACATTTACCATAGACAGACTGGTGGCTTGTTTGAGATGATTGTTCATCTATCTCTATGTTCATCTATATATAATGTGTTAGTTACTACACCTGAGTTCCTTTTTGTCAGTGGTTTCGGTGTAATCATGTATTGGGATTCTAATTGATGTTTGACATGTGTTCTTTTACAAATTGTTTTTGTTACTCTTACCTCTTTAGTTATGGACGATGGACGGCCCTCTTAGACACTGAGAAGTATAGCCGTGTGTTACTGTAAGAACCGGCTGTTCTTATAAATCCACCTGAAAACCACCATCAGTGACCATCAGCCTCTCCACAGCAAGCCATAGACTAGCAGCCAAGAATGCAGCACCTGAAGAAGTCATAAAGACCCGTGGTATTTCACCAGAGAATTCTTCTAATTCAATCTAGGGCAGGCACAGAGGCTCAGTGGTTAGCACTGTGGCCTTGCAGCATCTGGGTCCAGAAGATATGACTGGGCTGCACGGGATTTGTTATTCTCCCTTGTGTTTGCGTGGGTTCACTCCGGGCACTCGGTTTCCTCCAACATCCCACAAAAATATACTGATAGGTTTAATTGACTTCCTCTCAAATTGTCCCAAACATTCATGATGGTCGTCCCTGCACAACACACCAACATCAGCAGCAGGAGTGGATCATCACTAAAATAAAATAGTACATTTGATGATTTTGAAGATACAATTGATGGTTTCTGTCATTTTAATACAGATGATTAATGAAATATGTGTCTATAGAGCTTAGGCTAGAAGATGGCAAAGCGATTTCAGTATCTGAGAGTGTTCATAAGGTTATCATGTAAAATAAAATTGTTTTTTATAGGAGCAAAGGTGTATGACATTTCCATCCCCTTTGTTTCAACAAGATTTTATTGAATTAAAAGTACTGTATATTATGTAGTATAAGCCGACCCTAGTATAGCCGAGAGCCCCAAATTTTACCACAGAAAACTGGGAAAAACTATGACTTGAGTATAAGTCGAGGGTGGGTAATGCCATTGGGTCACAGCATCCCCTCTAGTACATAGTGGCTTGCCGAACCCTGCCCCCCAATATATAGCCAGCCCCTGCCCCAGTATATAGCCAGACAGCGCGGTAAAGCCAGAAAGGTAAAGTTTGTATACATTATTAACGAGTATAAGCCGAGTTGGTTTCAGCACATTTTTTTGTTGTGCTGAAAAATAGGCTTATACTCGAGTAATATGGTATGTAAATAGTGCCTTACAATAGGTCACGGGCTCACGGGCTGAGTCCTCTTCATGCACAGGTAGGGGTGTGCATATTTCAGCAAAACCCCCCACCGCTATTTTCTCTCGAGGCCGCCGGCAAAGCTGCCGGCAGCATTTAAACGACGGCGGCGCACCACCTTCGATCTGATTGTCGCACCCGCGAACGTCATCGAGGGACAGTGATCAGTTGCCATGACAGCCTCGGTCTCTGTCAGACCGAGGAGCATGGTTTCTGCAGAGTTTCGTTATAATGAGCAGTGGCTCATTGTAACATCTACTGTGCAGAAATGCCATACATGCCAATACCAATAGTATTGCAGATATGGTAGGAATGAACAGACCACTAGTGTTAATGTACCCTAGAGGGTTTAAAAACTGTAAAAAAAAAAAGTTTCAAAAAGTTTTAAAACTAATTAAAAATGTTTAAAAACTAGAAGTTCAACACCCCCCTTTCCTAGAACGACATAAACGTAATAAAACAGTAAAGTCACAGACACAATAGGTAGCGGCATCCCAAAGTGCCCGATCTATCAAAATCTAAAAACAGCTATGCCAGCGGTGGAACCCATAACAGGAAAATGGGACACAAATGTCCGAAATGCGACTTTTGCACTATTTTACTTCACATAAAAAATGGAATAAAAAGTGACCAAAATGTCGCACAGTCCATCAAAATGATAGAATGAAAACGTTGGTCATGTGCAAAAAATGACACCTCAACACAGCTCCTGCACCATAGTGAAAAAGTAGTAGTTGTCAGAATATGCGAATATTTTTTTTACTTTTTGCAACACATTCGTAAAAATTTAAAATAAATAAATAAATAACATTATATAGATATATATATATAGATATATATATATATATTAATATACAATAAAACCCTATAAAATTTGGTATACTGCAATCGTACCGATCTAAAGATAAAGTAGAGGTGTTATTTGGAAAACGTATAAAAAACTGAGACCACAAGAACGTGACGTAATTTTTTTCAAATGTTTCCACATTTGGAATTTTTTTCCAGCTTCCCAATAAAAGGCAGGGAATAATAAATAATATGACGGAGTAGTAAAATTTGTTACGCACAAAATAAGCCCTCACACAGCTCTGTACATGGAAAAGTGTAAAAAAAGTTATGGATTTTTGATGGTGGAGAGGAAGAAATGAGCGAAAAGACCCTGTGTCCTTAAGGGGTTAAGGAACAAAGTCAGAGCCCTCTTAAGGGTAGATGAACCCTGTGCAGTTATCCATGGGTTCCAAATACCTTCAAATACAGGTAGTGAGTCTGTCCTGGTCGTATCATCTCGTATAACATCAATAAGTTTACATTGCTTTTCACTGCAGTAAATGACAGTTGGTGTTTATTTCCATCCTTTTTAAATAAAGAAGTTGAATGCGGGGTTGGCTGGATGGTGTCATGTGTAATAACGTATCTTCATATCCCTGTGCTCTTTCATGAAGGCCCTGCTGTGGACATTTCATTAATGGGCGCAGGGGGCATCTGGGGTAGACATTTCATTAAAGGGGGCATCTACGGTGGAATTTTCATTAAAGGGGGTTCTGCTGTGAACATTTCTGTAAAGGGGGCTCTGCTGTGGACAATTCTGTAAAGTTGGGCTATGCTGTGAACATTTCTGTAAAGGGGGCTCTGCTGTGGACAATTCTGTAAAGTTGGGCTATGCTGTGGACATTTCTGTAAAGGGGGCTCTGCTGTGGACAATTCTGTAAAGTTGGGCTCTGCTGTGGACAATTCTGTAAAGTTGGGCTCTGCTGTGGACTATTCTGTAAAGTTGGGCTCTGCTGTGGACAATTCTGTAAAGTTGGGCTATGCTGTGGACAATTCTGTAAAGGGGTCATCTGTGGAAGGACATTTCATTAATGTGGTTCCTTCCCTAGGCTTATACTCCAGTCAATAATATTTCCCAATTTTTCTTTTTGTGGTAAAATTAGGAGTCTTGGCTTATACACAAGTACAGTAATTACAGTATGAGGACAACATCAGCTGCAGAGCACAGAGGCCGGGCCAGCCAGGGGCAGCGTCCACATCTCCTGCACCATCTGGGAGATATGGTCTGGACGGCAGTCGTGGAGGGATTCATGTAGTTAAGGAATGTGATTGGCTTTCCTAGATAGACATTTCGTTAAAGGGGTCATCTGGGGCAGACATTTTATTTAAGGGAGGCATCTGGGGTGGACATTTCATTAAAGGGCGGCATCTGCTGTAGACATTACATTAAAAGGGGCATCTGTCGTGGTCTCTTTATTAAAGGGGGGCATCTGCTGTTGACATTTAATTAAAGGGGGGCTTTGCCTTTCTCTAAAGGGGGGCATCTGTGGTGGACTTTTCAGTAATGAGGTGCAGATGCTGCTGGTCATTTGTAGCGGCTGCATTTCCCCCCTAGGGCTTATACTCCATTTTTTTTCTCTTTGTGGTAAAAATAGGAGCCTTGGCTTCAGTGCAAAGTCTGTGCCAGGCCCCCGACTATAATGTAGGGTTTATAGTACTAGTCTTCTCATATGGGAAAGTGCCACCTTATGGACCCCTAAGCTTCTTGGGCCCGGATGCGACCACACCCTCTGCACCCCTTCAAGCTACGCCCCCTACTTGGCTTTTATGTGAGTATTTACGGTATGAGGGGGAAATCAGCTCCAGCCAGGGGTAGCATCCATATCTCCTACACTGTCTGGGAGATCTGGTCTGGACAGCAGTCAGGGTGGAGGGTTAGATGGGTCATAAGAACACAATTGAAGTTCATCATTAAATTACTTTTATGAACAGTATAATATTAAGAATATAGAGTATATAGAGGATATAGAGTAGGACTTAAGTCCTAACATCCGGGCACATGCTGCTTTGGATGCCTGGGGGGCCCTAATCGTGTGAACAGCTCGGGGCCCATGGGACACTTTATCCACCACTGGCAGACACAGTAAATGTAGCCGTTTTGTTGTACCATGAGATCACTTAACAAAAACCACCACAATCCATGGAATAATGACAGGGTAATGATGTTTTCCATGAATCCTGGAAAACGCTGGGGGGGGGGGGGGGGGTATAAACAATTCCCCCCGGGGTTCCAATAGAGGGTTTTGGCTTTAGCCCTTGGGTTGGACCCACTTTTTCCCCCCTTTACACAAAAAGCGGTGGATATAGGATGATCTCCTCCGCACACATTTTTGTATCCACCCCGGGATTCCCTGCCGGGTATTGCCTCTTCAGTGTGTGATTAGACACTTAGAGCAAAGGAAAAAATGACAGATAGAATTTAAAAAATTGCCTCTTGTAATGAATGGTGCGAAACAAGACAGCCTTGGGTTTTTGTGTGACCTGAGGCTGTCATAGCAATGGATCACCACTCCCCAATTATGTCACGGGGAGCGACGATCTGAGCCAAGATAGTAGCGCCTTCGCGCCGCTGGCTCTTTAATGCCGCCGGAAGCTTTACGGGGGGCTATCAATGAGTTATCACCTGCGATCAGTGCTAGCAACGGTTGCGGATGTTACCTGTAAGTGTTTGCTGCAATATGCAAACACTTACCGTGGGGATTAAAAAGGACACAATATGACTTTGCTAGCCCCAAAAATAAAAATGGCATGAATATGACTTTAGTACACAGTATGACCCCCTGGGCAATGTCATATATAGATATGACCACCAGGACTGGGATCTTTTTGTCAAGATCGAAGGTAGTGGATTCTCTGGACCACTGCGGACGATGACGTAACCCGACACCTGGGACCGGAGTCTAAGTGTTACCCGGTTTTCACCAAAGCCCGTCGCAAAGCAGGTTGGACTTTCTGCAGCATGGTACCACAAGGTCGTTCCACAGGCGCGACTTTGTTTGCGGTGGCAGCCAAGGCGTAGTACAGAATCGCTAGGCAAACTCTTGGTCGGGAACAGGCAGTAGGTCAAGACAGGCAGCACTGTATTGGAATCGGGGACATAATGGTAGGTGAGCACAGGCAGAATGGAATTGGAGTCAGGGACGTAGCAGAAGCTCAGGAGGGGCAGCACAGGAGCAAGGTCAGGAACTGAATCAAGGTCACAACGGGAAATCAGGATAATCACACATGTCATCAGGAAAACTTTCTCTAAGGCTATGAGGCTCAAAGGGGCAGGAATTTATCTTAGCAGGCGGCCAGCCAGCGGCAATTATCGGCCCACTGGCCCTTTAAATTTTACAGAGCCGCCCCGCGCGTGTGCCCTAGCAGACTGGAACCGGTGGTGGAGGCCCTCCCCACAATTTTCTCCCTCAGTAATATATATATATATATATATATATATACGGTGAGTGTATATATATATTATATATATATACATACAATTACCGGTCACTTTATTAGGTACGCTTCTGCCTTCAGAACTGCCTCAATTCTTCGTGGCATAGATTCAACAAGGTTCTGGAAGCATTCCTCAGAGATTTTGGTCCATATTGACATGATGGCATCACACAGTTGCCGCAGATTTGTCGGCTGCACATCCATGATGCAAATCTCCCGTTCCACCACATCCCAATCGGGTGGCGATTTGAGTCACTGTTGCCTTTCTATCAGCTCGAACCAGTCTGCCCATTATCCTCTGACCTCTGGCATCAACAAGGCATTTCCGCCCACAGAACTGCCGCTCAGTGGATGTTTTTTCTTTTTCGGACCATTCTCTGTAAACCCTAGAGATGGTTGTGCGTGAAAATCCCAGTAGATCAGCAGTTTCTGAAATACTCAGACCAGCCCTTCTGGCACCAACAACCATGTCCCATACCGTCAGAAAAGGCAAAAACTCAAATTCACCTTTCTTTTCCTTTTCCCATACTGAATGCGCGGTTTTTGAACTGCAGGAGATTGTCCCTTGGACCATGTCTACATATCCGCCATATGATTGGCTCATTAGAATTAAGTGTTAACACGAGCATGTTTGGACGGTGTACCTAATAAAGTGCCGGTGAGTGTATTATATCATATATATATATAACTATATATATATTATAGTTCAGCGCCACCGTATATCAAATGGATAAATTATGCAGCCCCTACAATACTGTAATAATAACCCCTAAAAAATTACTGACCACCACCTTGAGATATGGAATCGCAATTCTACCATAATAATATAACAGCCCCCAATAATAAATATAGTACTGGCCACCATATTAGTATATAAGCCCCGCAAATATATCCAGCCCCTACAATAAATTAGTAAACAGGAAAATTAAAGAAATATCAGCAGCCCCCCTATTATAAATAGTATAACGGCCAACCCATAAGAATGGAAAAAAGTATCTAAGAAGTATAACGGTAGAGTGATACTCTCTTTTAAGGTCGCTGAGGTTGTTTCATGTAGAGGACGATGTTGGTGAGTGCGTTATTATGCTGTGGAGCACATCAATAGGCCTGTGGGGTTTTTTTGAGAAGCGTGATGCATGCTGTTGTTCATTCCTTACAGGGTTGTCCACGGACTGAAAAACATGGCTGCTTCTCTAAAAACAAAAATTCCTCTTTACCATGGGTGGTGTTTGATTTGCATCTAACGTTCCATTCATTCGGTACATATTAGTACGAGCACATGGTCAGGTGTTGCTGCTGTTTTTTTTGGGAAGACCGCAATGTTTTTACAACCTCTAGAAACGGAGAATGGGACCCTCCTTTTTTTCGGATGGTGGGGCCCTCAATGGCACTTTAGCTTAGCATTACCCCCTTCACATGCAAATGGACATTTTGATGCATCATGGGCAATACCCTGGCATCAGTTTGGCGTGAGACTGTGTACAGAACCACAACTGCATAGTCTGGGCATCAAAGCTCAAGCATCTCCCATGTGATGACGTCACTTATGACCTCATACTATGGCCAATGCACTATTATAACATGAGATATGGAACTACCAGGGTGGTAACTCGTGCATTCCAAATTCTCACTGGATCGTAATATTGACCCGTTTGTGCTGCGGCCACTTCAACTATAACCCGCACACAACCAGAGCCCTGCAGGCGCGCCCCATCCGCTCCTTATAAAGGGCTCCCCCATTGCGCCACGCCCGGCTCCTTGCTGAACGGAAGGAAGCTTGTGTAGCCACACCCTCTTCCTGCCGCGCCTGCTGCTGTTGCCAGGGAGCCGTTGCTATAGTGCTGCGCGACTGTCCGCGTGCGCAGGCGGAAGTTCCCGGATCGAGGAGCCGCCATCTTCCCGGGCTCAGCATCAGAGAGAGACAGAACGCGGAGACGGAGGAGACATACAATCGGCTGCAACCCACCCAGTAGATCACCTATCTAATCCCCTCTACGACAGCCATGGAACGAGCGAGAGGATCTGGTTGTCAGCCAGGCTAAGCTGGCCGGAGCAGGCCGAGAGATATGACGGTAAGAGGAATGCGCGGCGGCCGGGCGGGGGAATGGAGGCGAGACAAAATGGCGGCGGGGCTGGAGAAGTAGAGGATAGCAAAGGAGAGGCGCAGGCCCCGGAGGCCGCGCAGTGAGGGGGGAGCGGCGCCCTGTCCTGGCGGCGGGGTCCGGCCCGGGGGTAGCGGCGGCCCGGCGGGGCAGAGCTCTGCGGCGGAGAGGAGGGCGGGCAGGGAGAGAGACGGCTGCAAAATGGCGACCCCCGAGCAGGGCGAGCCCGGGGAGGCGGAGGTGTGATTGCGGGAAGCTCGCGGCTTCCTGCCTTATTCGTGTGCGGTAACGCGGCTACAGGGCGGATCCCACTAGTGTGAACAGTCCCACAGCCAGCGTCCCCGACGGCACCCACAGGGCACCCGCCTTGTTCATGCCGGGCACACGTCCTACTGCGGGGTCACCAGCCCCGGACATCAACCCGGTGTGCCGCAGTCCTCCGCCCATCGCCCCGCCTCATTCATCTGGTCAGACAGTCGACTTCCCGGGCTCAGGGCGCGTCTCCCTATTGTTGGGTGAGAGCCATTGCGTCCCTACACTGAGCCCTGCAGCCGCCCATAGCCCGGGAACCGCGGCTAGGGAACATGGCGCCTTAAGTGCAGTTATCTATTGTTCCTGTATCAGCATTTTAGGGTGGGGAGTGACAGGAAATATAGAGGAATTCCTTCCTCCATGTCCTCCTCTTCTCCCCAGTCCTAGGAGGAGCACACACATCTCCAGCTGTGCTCAACATAGAAACCACCATTCGGGGTGCCCCCACCTCTACAATTAAAGGTGTGTGCCCCAGGAAAGCTGGGGTATGGAGCCGGCACTGTACCTGGCTTAGATCTACCCGCAGATCAAAGAGTCAGCTTGTGTACAAGGCATCCATAGAGGAGCCGGGTGTAAATGCAAAAACGCTGACTGCAGGCTTTACTAGTATTCAGAAGTGGCACTTGGGAGCCTTAAAGGGCTATTCCCATTATCTAAAAGGGCAAAAATAATTATGGTGGATCCCACTAATCCTAAGTGATGTTGCTGTCTCATTCATTTTCCTCATCCGCATGCAGTGTAGAAGGGAGGGCGAGCCATGGACGTGTCACAGCGGCAGTACTAGTGGTCACACGTGACTTGCTGGTGGCTCACCTGTTGGGATGTCATAATCCAGTCCGATATATTGTGAATGCAGCAGCTTTTCATGGTCTCTTCTGACTATGGAGGTCTCCACATTGGGGGAAAGCCCTGTTGACCTCAACTCTTCTAGGGGCAGGGGCCGGCTCTTCTTGGTGACCTGGGATTATTTTGGGCTCGGCTCCCTATTAAATATTTTATAGGGAGCCTCCGTTTTAGTGGCCAAACTACCTATCCACGTCACTTTTCTACCATAAGAGCCGTGTATTCTCGATTTAGGGTGTGGGAGCCACCCTCGTACACTGAAGAGTTGGCCATTGGTTTCAGCCCGCAAACAACCCCTCACCAGCGTCTTTCCTTCCGCTCCCAATCTGCTTGCAAGCCCTGTCCGTCATATGGGGGGGTGGAATCCTGCATAATCAGCCTACTAACTCTTATACTCGGACATTATACCTTAATATGATATGATGGCCCTCTTCCCCTCCCCTCAGACCAGACTTTACTTACATTTTTAATCAATATACATAAGCCCAACTACTTTGATGGATGTACAAATGGAATAATTTATTTTCTCCACCCTTTAAAGGATGTCTACCCACCAGGTATAAATTTGTAAACCAAGCACACTGACATACTGTGTGTGGCCCCCTCTGGGCTGGATCTTCTCTTACTCTCCTGAATGAGCCCTTATTTTAAAGAACAATTATGCAAATGAGCCCAAGGGGCTACATTGACATCTATAGTTTCATTTGGATAAGTTTAAAACTGTTTTTTGTAAAAGCAAGGCCCCCTAAAGTAGTTAAAAGAAGCAGATCTGAGGGCCACAGACTGGTATTCAGCAGTGTATACCTAGTTTACAGTCCTTCATCTCTGGTGGTTAGTAGGTCCATTAGCATCATTTAAAATCTTTTTTAAATCTTTTTTTTGTTGGTTTTTTTTTTTGTAAAATCCTGTAGAATAAAAAAATGAGTTTTTAAATACCCCAGTCTAATATCTGACCATTTTTCAGAAATTAGAATGAAGTTTGTGGGTTATAAGAAGCCCTTGCCTCTGAAATCCCAGTCCTCCATGTGTGGACAGAATCAGGAGACCTGCAGCTATACGTTTTAACAGAACATTCATGGCTTGAAATCTTATTGGTGATTGTAGGGAACTCCTGATGTATAACCCTTTGCATGTGCCTATACAGTAAATAGAGAAAGATGGAAGGTCCCTTATCGCTGCCATGGGTTTTGACCTTGTCCATGCATATACCTGAGGTAGATGAAAACCTTTCCCTTGGGAAAAATACCTGGTCTCCACAGTGTAGATGAGCCATTGTGCAATTTTCACATGGCTTCTTCTTATTTTGCTCAGGTCATGCCTTACCAGTTCATGGCTAATCAAAACCTGCATATGACTGCTTATTTTTTTTTTTTTCTATTTCATCCTATTTTTTTTTTTAAATTCATGTTAAATGAGGCTGGTCACATTGGTCAGAGGCAGTGATTGTCACCCCGTGTTCCCCCTCCCCTTTTCCCTCCCCCCATGCTCATGTCTGTGTGTAATGTATAGTAAGCAATGGCTAGTGTGTTGTTTGCTGCAATCTGCTGACATGCCTGCATCCTCCTAATATACAGTGAGAGACCAGAAACATCAGCTACCACATGTGTACCCTGACAAAACCTGTCTCCTGTAACATGGCTGGCCTGAGCTGCTTGTATCTCTCACTATACACACACAACAATTGCACACCAGGCCTGCAGGGGGCGTGGCCACCCACAAGCACAATCATTATATACAGCTCACAATCATTATAACAGCTGTCAGTCATGCACTGGGGGTGTTGGCTGTACCTCCCCACTCATGAAATAGGTGACAGCATTGTGAATAATGCTAATGTCTGCAGGACATTCATTACAGGTCATTTTCAACAGCTTTAGGACATCAATTGCTAGGTTTTTACCAGGCATGTAGAGAACAATGAAGGGATAGAGGCAATGCTCTCTAATGGCAGTTAATGAAATATATATTTAGTTTAGGGGTGGTATTTTGCATGACGGGTTCTCTTTAAAGGCTTTCCGGTCCTGCCAATATTTATACTACAAGAATCACATTAGTGTTACACAGAGGATCAGGTATATATATATATATATTATACCAATTTTATTGACTTGGTTTGCAGCAACAAATTTTCTATGCTAATTTCATCTGTGGAAAGGTTTTTTCCTCTGGGATCTATTTTCTGTTTATTACAAGTGACTATGTAGACCATAACATAGCCAGGAGGGTGGCAATCTTCAATTGGAATTCAATTGGTCCAGATTTTATCACCTAAGGTCCTGCACACACAAGATTTTTTCACCAATGTCTGATGGTAATAAAAAGGTTTGTCTAGTTATAACTTGGCACCTTCCTATTTGTCGTTGTAGTTCTTAATCGAAAACTTTTGGTTTCAAAATCTGTTTTGACTGCAAAGACGCACGCCCTCTTGTTCTAAAATTGTCCTTAACCCCTTGAAACATATGTCGCAGCATTTTTAAACCAAATTGCAAAACCAAAACCATTTTTGATAAACTGCCTTGTTGCCTACCCACTCTGGCAATGAGTCTGTAATGGGAACTCCAGCCCAACTAAACATGAGCTGGACGCAGCTATGACTTTCCATTTCTATACAACCCCATCTCTTTCTTTCTAGACATTCGCAAACTGCTTTTGCATGGCACCTTCTCCTTTAACTTCCTTAACAGGGAGGTAAAGCTGTGATCTCCACATATTTTTGATTACGTGACAGGAACCTGTCTTGATATTTAAATAGCAATGTATGTCATATAGGATTGACGCCCATCTTTGCTAATTTTTTGTGCACTTTAGAGGTCTCCCACCCTCCGATATAAAGCTAGCAGACACAGCAGCACTGTACACTACTAGAAATGCCAAATGCCGGCCCGCTCTCATGAGGGGGCGGGGTTTAGGGCGGTGACTGCCGCATGAACGCGCGGCCAGTGACCACTGGCCTATGGAGTAGGCGGGGGCGGTCCCGAGGTGCTGCCTCTTCCCCTCATGAATACGCGTTTCTATGTACAGCGCAGCAGTGTGGTGTTAGCGTTCTAGGAGGTTTCCAATAACCACTAGACATGGTAACACGGCTGGGACTGTTGTAGCTGCTACATTAGTGCCATTTTAAGGGTGACATGTCCTCATTTAATGGCTTCCTGTTCCTATCACATTTCTTTGCTGCATCTGTCCGGTTTGGAAATCACTAGTTTTTCTCTATGTAAATGCACAGGTTTCTTTTCCTTTTATTTTTTTGACTATTGAACATGGACCTGGCACCTCCCAGGAAAGCCTAGGTGGGGTTTCCTTACTTTGGCTGGGAATTTCATAAAGCTTTTAGTTAAATATGTGGCTATTTTTTTGTTTGCTTTTCTTTCTTGGCCTGTGAGAATGAGGCTGGGATTGAGCAGATGTATCAAAGGACATTTCTCTCTTGCTGTATCGTTATTGGACCATTCAGTGAATTACAATAAAAGATCAGTCACATAATGTTGTCAGAAAGCACATGCTTGTTTGGTATGGGCTCCTTTTTTGTTCCATACCTTGCAGCTTTTCAAACTTGTGGAACTTCTGTGTAAACTTGGCCTGTAAATGCTATCGTGGATTTCCTTAAAGCAGTTTTTGGTGGGAATTTCTTTTAGAGTCTAACTACGATTTATCATATTCATGTTGTAGGAGTTTATCACCAAGCATTGTGGAGCGCATTAATTGGTGGGACCCCAAGAGAGCAAAGGTCCATTGTCTTAGTTTGTTTGTCAAATTTTTGACAATCCCAACATTAGCTGGAAATTTTTTATTTATTTATTTGGTGGGCGACTGGTAATTTTTAAAGAAGCCTCCTTTATACTGAGTATTAAACTGATCCAAACGACTTGCTTTAATTTTTTCATATTAAAAAAATAAGCACTGAATATACCCTCCACCTCTGCTTTTCCTTTCTATTTCCTAGGCAATATAATGATCAACCTTTTATTGGGAACCCTCCTTTAAACAGAGGACCTGTCACCAGTTTTTTGAACCCCCCCCACCCCCAAACCAACAATTCTTGCTGGTAAATGGGTTTCAGTTCTCAGGTGAAATGGGCTGGATTTAACAATCTGTCCTATAGCAATCTAGAAAACTTGCTTGTGCTCAATTGACTTCTGTTACTGCTTAACAAAAAAATTCTAAAATATTCTGGAATCAGGAGCAGCACCTATTAAAGTGAACCGGTCACCAGAAATTGGTAAAAAAAAACAATTATTACACGGAGAGCTCTGAGGCAGGGAAGCTTGATTTCACAATAACTCTCCCGCTCTACTTGTTTATAACAACTCATTTACAATCTCAATTTCAAGCTTGATTTTTTTCTGGTGATACCACCACCTAGAAGACACATGAAAGAAACCTATCTAGAAGGTATTCGTGGCTTGACCAAACAGACTGCTAGTGGTTTTAATTAGCTAGTTTCTACTGACGGGTTCCCTTTAAACGAGTTGTGAAAGGTTTTTCTTTGGCCCTGGAAAGTCTTGCGTTTCAATTTTGTGTTTATTTCTGCAGTTACAAGCAATGCTGATAGATGTAACTAAGCAAAGAACTGTGTATGGGTTGGGCTTGGTTAGCTTAAGGCTGATGCTTGGCACAAATTCCTACCTCTTCTAAGTACTGCCAGTTTTATTCAGATGGCAAGGTCCCTAATAGCTCCTGAGCAGAGGGCATTGCTGATTTTAGTGAGGGGTCATCGCCATTGTCGTCTGACCTGTGCTCAGTTATGGCACCTTGTGGAGAAGTGTTGTTTTTTTTTTTTTCTTTCCAAACCCGAAGTGTACAGCAATAACTAATTGCCATCCGGGTCAGGCAGGAATAACAATGTGTACTCTGTGTGCTTGGCATCTATTCAGATTGGTCCGCAGGACGTCACCGATGCCTACACTAATGGAATTTTAGAGAGCGCTGATTTGCATAACTCCGTCTTGTAACCAGGGAGAATTGAGATGTAGTTGTATATAAAGAACGGAATTTATTGCATCCAGCTGGTTGTCATTTTCCATGAAGCTCATGACATTGGAAGCTTGGGAATGTGATGTTTGATCATAACAGGAATTGGTGTAGGATGCTGCTGTCTGATATAGGAATGTGGCATCTTAATGTACAATACAAAGAGCTTCCTCACATTAAAGGGATTATTATAATTTCTTTTACTTGGGGCCAAAAGGCTTCTTGTTAAAACCGCATTTATTGATGCTTTACCAGCAGCACAACATTTTTGTCTCCCAAAGGGTAATAATACTCTTACTATTTTTGAGTATTTTAGCCGAGAGGAGTGAAAATTTCAGTATGCGCTACATAACTCATATCCGTATATATTGTTAATAGATGACTATCTATACAAAAAAAAATTCCATTTGTTCTGCTCACCGCACAGAGTGCTTGTCACACCTACTCAAACCGCAACTCTACTCACTCAAACACACACTCCGGCCTTTCCCATATTCCTCCTGCCAGATGCCTGCTAACTGCTGCCATGCAGATAGGACAACTATGTACAACCTGCTCAACCCAGCCTCCCCACCCCTCCCCTACCTCCTACTCTATAACATGCTGCTTGCAGATAGGACACAATGATATCTGCTTCCAGTTCTCTCTGCTCTATAACATGCTGCCTAAATACTGTCCACCACCCATATTATGTAGAGTCCCCGGTAAACGTTCACAACATGAAGGGAGTTTCTTCATTCCAATTGCAATAGTGCAGTTTATGGCCGGAAGTCCTCACTTACCATTCCTTTCACAGCTGCCAGCCGCCGAAAAAGCTGATGATTCCTATCCACCACCTATACAATTCAGTTAGAATAGAAGGACATTTCTTTCTACATACTGATCCCTGCTCGCCCGCACATGCCGACTTTTCTTATGTTTCATGCTGAAGATGGGAAGAGAACGGCGGGACAACTGGAGATGAAAAGGGGCAGCAGCCCGCATGTTTTCCCCGGGGACGGCCGTACTCGCACCGGGTCTCTACAGCGCTGATGCGGATCACGGCATCGCATGTCCTGCTGAGCAGTCCAGTGCACGCTGCGATCGCGCTATTGATATTCCCTTCTTGGTGCGCGCGGCCAAACCGCTTAGCCTGCACGCTGCAGAGAATAATTGCCAAGCGTACTTTTACGCATGGCAATTATTATGGGGGGGAAATGGCGCCTCATCATGCGTCTATGACGCATGGTAAGGCGTTATTGCGACCTCTGAATGGTCCTTAATTATAATTCTGTGCTCATATCGAGAAGACTGCTGAGAAGTAAAAGTATATCGACAATGATATGGAACTGGTAATTCTTAGTAAAATGTTAACAAAAACCTCATAATGTGAAAAGTTCATTTGTGTGTTGTTTCTTTGACTTCTCCCCCCTTCCTACCTGTGTAGTACTTATTACTTTATTAGATTGGTTTTAGCGCTGTATCATGCTGCTTATTGAATCTTTCACATGTAGAACAAGCAAGCTGTAAGCAATGTCTACTCTGCCACAATTTCTATTGCCATCTGTATAGACGCTATTGCAGCATCTGTACTACATACTTATTTGCTTAATTTGCTTAAAAACTGTTCCTGAAGTTAAAGTCAATTTTTCAAGTGGACATGTTGCCTCTCCTGACATGTCTGCTATTGTAGATAATTGTAATAACCTCAGAAATAACAATTCTGGATATTCTTTTCTTATATTTTGTGTGCTTTCTGGCTCCACAGACTGATAATGTCTATTCAGTACAAGTACTACTAGTATCAGACTGAATACGTTGTGATTTTTTGCATAAAGAAAACTGATCAATGTGGTGCAGACAAAGGCTTTAGACAGATTTTTCAGTTGTTTATGACTTGTACAACAAGTTGTTTTGTGAGGCAAAAGTGCATTAATATAATTTTTTGCAAAGGTTGGGGGTGGACTAAGCCAATTACACTATAGTAGTCTTAAACTAACACCATATATTTACCATCCACTGTAAAAGCATGGGACTGTCTACTACCCAAAGTCCTAATTTGGTTATATCGAGCCCTTGAATGTGTATGTCTAATGGTTTTTTTTCTTTTTCATGGCCTCCTAGAAATGGTTGAATCAATGAAGAAAGTGGCCGGGATGGATGTGGAATTGACAGTAGAAGAAAGAAACTTGCTGTCCGTCGCATATAAGAATGTGATCGGAGCTAGAAGAGCGTCCTGGAGGATAATCAGCAGCATTGAACAGAAAGAGGAGAGCAAAGGCTCAGAAGAGAAACTTAAAATGATCAAGGATTATCGGACAACGGTGAGAACTCTCTTCCTCATTTTGTTTTAAAGCTCATTGTTTCGTACATTGCTGTAAATTAGTTACAGAAATGTTTCTTGCTGTCTGTATGGGAGAAACCCAGGTGCCACAAACTATTCCACATCTCTGAAAGCAGAATTTTTCAACTTTAGTACAGAGATTGGACCACATTTAGAGTAAATTTATTTTGCAGGTAGCATTACCTACCAGTCTAATTTCCTTCCTCTGTTGGGTTCATATCCTCTACAGCACTGAACACCTTTTCTTATTGTTCTAATGCTGAGGACTGTGATGGTCAAGTGCCATAGTCACCATTAGTCAATAACTGGTGAAGTTTAATTCTAATCTTTCTATAGAGCCGTTATATTCAGCAGCACTTCACAAATCATGGGTGGACATACACTAACAAAGACAATGTAGTAACAAGATATTAGTAACTTGTTCGTAAGAAATAATAGGAATGAGGGACCTGCTTGCCAGTAAAGTTTTGTTTTTATGTGAATAGTAGTTTGCTTTTAATATGTATTGTATGTATTAACTTTCCTACCTGCCCCAGGTATTCTTTTCATTGACAGGATCTTTCATGAGACACATTACACACTTTAAAACTTGACTTTGTTCGGCACTCATTACTTGCTAACATTTCCCTAGATAATTTATTTTTAGAAAATGTACATCTATGCTTTTCCAGGGTCCTATTGCACAACTAGACCATGTGAAACTACCTGCTTGTGGATTTACACATTTGGCTGCATTTTGTGCTCAAGGTTCTGGTGTACGCTACCGTTCCTAGGAAGGGGGGTGCCATTTAATGAATGACTAAGCACGGAAGGAATGGGGTACCGAAAAGGGAACAGTCTTGCAGGAAATGAACGACAGATGTGTCTTAACTCATGCACACACATCCAGCATTCAGCAGTAACCCGCCAGGAGTTTTAATAGAGCTTCAGTAATATGTTATGTAAATGTAGACTGCAAAGACTGCATAATATAGCAAGTGACTTATGTGATGACTTTGTCTTGTAGGTTGAGACTGAACTGCAATGTATCTGTAATGACATTCTGGATGTACTGGACAAGCACCTCATTCCAGCTGCAAGCAGTGGAGAGTCTAAGGTTTTTTACTACAAAATGTGAGTATCACAATGACTGCGAGTATAGGGGCACCAATCTTTTTTTGATACCTTGTGCCATAAGGGATATGCAATTTGTGTATTGGTGTAATAATCTTGTTCCATACAAAGACACAATGTAACTTTTATGTGTACTTATCTTTTGTTGTGTAGGAAAGGAGACTACCACCGATACCTGGCAGAGTTTGCCATAGGCAATGACCGAAAAGAGGCTGCAGAGAATAGCTTGGTAGCCTATAAAGCTGCAAGTGATATTGCAATGACAGAACTTCCTCCAACACATCCCATTCGTTTAGGTCTTGCTCTCAATTTCTCTGTGTTCTATTATGAAATTCTTAATTCCCCTGACCGTGCATGCAGGTATGTGGCTCTTTTTTACAAATGCTATATTTTACACTTCAGTAGTTATACATATTATACATGGGTTTTCAGATGTTTACTACAGAATTCTATATTTACACACATTGGCTACAGTAGTCAATTACTGAGCTAAAACACCAGTGCTTTGGTTATTGCTTATTGAATGCCATCCTTGGCTTTTTCAACTGATGTTTTTCAATAGTAAAAGTAGAAAAGTTGGCATATACAAATTAAATCCTCCTGTTTAGAGATTTCCTAGGCATAATCTCCAACCTGATCTTGAAATGCAAATACATTTTGGACTGTTGCCTTGATGCTCCTTTTTACAAGTAGTAAATACCATGCATTTGGTTCCACTAATTACAATTTCTGTTTTTTTTCTGTGCCAAATGCCTGCTCTGGTTGGAGAATATGACTAGACAAATGTCTAAGAACTCTTCTACGCTCCCAGTAGAAAGCAACCAATGGGTGCCATCACTAATGGCTGCCTTCTATTTCAATTGTCCCTCCACATGTCAGGTTACTAAAGATGTGGTTTGGTTTGAGGCAATACCATAGTATAAAGAGATGGCTGCTTGAAGTCTGCAATAAACTCGGGTTAACCATCATCATTGATGTTGTAAGCTGCTGCTCTGATGCAGACCCAATAGATACTTCCAGACTAACCGTGGTCTGCTTCTTTAAGGTTGGCAAAAGCAGCATTCGATGATGCTATTGCAGAACTGGATACACTGAGTGAAGAAAGTTACAAGGACTCCACGCTTATCATGCAATTGTTACGTGATAATCTGACACTATGGACTTCGGATATGCAAGGTGATGGTAAGTAGGCCCTTCTCTTAAAAGTGGTAATGCCCTGTTGTCAGTTTGTTTTATAGCCCCCACACAAGTGTAATTTGTTGACCACAAGTCCCCATTAGTTGTAGGCATTTAGGGTCTTGCATCCTGGACTCTTCTGCCTCCCAGCACATGCTTAGTCCGTACCATGATGTTACTGATACTATGGCCGCCCATCTCTCCCATATGCAAATGAACTGTACAGTTTGTTTCATTTCGTAGGGTTACGATTCTGTACTAGTGCTATGAGCTGATTTCCACCCCAAGTGTAGTCTTTTAACTCCATCACTTGGCTGTGTCCTCCCACTTATGCTTTTTAACATCACCTTCACTTCATGATCCTGTTCTTCCCTTTCTTATGTAGATTCCTAAAGGAAAACCTGCGTGTCCCTTTCCTAAATATTCTTTGTAAGTTGTGGTCAGGGTTGCCTGATGAGGCTTGTTTGTTTCATCATAACCTCTGCATCCGTTTGTTCTTTGTGGTGCATTTACTAGTTTTACACTGTGTGGAGCACATATTGGCCGATCTGGATATTACTGAGTGCATGGTCTAACTTCCCGACTGTCACATTAATGTTGATGCTTTTTGTAAAAGCTTAAGAAAATATTGTCAAAGTGACTCACTCCTAGTTAATATTTGGATATCAGATGAGTAGACTTGTAGGGGACATTACTTACACTAGGGGGGTATGAACTATTGTCTATAAAAGCATTTTTCCCCAGTATATTGTTGGTGAGTTGACATATGAAGATTTTAAAGGGAACCTTTCAACAGGTTTTACCACACTAAACTACTTGTACCCATTTACTTTTATAAAATCTCCTCCAATATTGGGTAATTAATGAAAATGGAATGAGAAGAGTCTTAAGACGCCAGTTTAGTGGTTGCAAGGGTAGTATCACTTAAGTCCCTTATCTTCTGTTATGTAGTATCTAGAAACAAGCTTCATATTAAAGATGACATTCTTATCTTTCATATCCAATCAGGCTTGTGGCTCTGTAAGCTACAGAGCAGAACATACATTCAAAGGATGGGTGAGAACTGCATCTTTATCTGCAGCTGTTTGTATCTCTGGTTCGGTAGCACACAGACAGAAGCCCGATGTGATCTGAAAGATGAGATATTTCTTTTTAATGACACACAAATTTGTTTCTAGGTCCTATAGAACAAGAAGATGGGGCTCTAAAGTGACACTAACCCTGCAACCACTAAAATTGACTTATCACATGTAAAAATAGGATACAAAGAGTCATTTCAATGACTTTAAGGGAGATTCTTTTTAATAGGTAAACAAGTGAAATTTCTAGAAAGGACATTTCATGCCCTGCATGATTAGACCGGTAGTTAAGTGGGATAAACCGTGGTCACGGGTTCTTTATGACCTTCCCTCCGAATACTCAGCAGCGAACCAATACCCGTTAGAAGTCAAAACCATGTTCTTCCATTTCAACAGTTTTCTCTATTGGTTGAGATTTAGCGGCACAACATTTGCAATGCTAAACAAGGGCAATACAGTGGCTGTATGATTACATCATGTGTATGATACAGCATAGTATGAATATGACCCAGGCATACCGCTGGTTGGAAATGCAGCAGTGGTCTTTGCTGGGAAATAAGAATATGCTGAAATATTCTTCGAAACAATCTGTCATCCATTTTTTTTTCTGCAAATGAAACAGTTTTCTTCTATGATCTCCAGTACCACCCATTCACCCAGTGGTTGACAGCCTTTTAAAAAGTAAATTAAAACTTGTTCAACAAGCTGAAAAGTGACAGATGGCTGGAAAACAGGAAATATATATTTGGAAATCTTAGTGTCCTACATTATGCTGCCCGTTAATTGTGGAGATAAATGGGAGCTGGTAGATTCCCTTTAAATTCTAGTAAGGGCTCTGTTGGGAGCACAGTTTTTGCAGCTGCGCTGCAAACCAAGGCTGCATATTCATAGCTTGTGAAATGTCAAAGTCCTTTGTGTATCTGTGCTGTGATTTGGCTTGTGTGCACTTACTTAATTTTACTAATGTTATTGTGGAGTTATACATTTTTATCTAATCCTTTTGTCATTTAACTTTACCCATTTTACTTCCATTTTCTAACCTTCATCTTGGAATTTGCAAACTAAAGCAGTGGTAAATAGCTGCACGTAGAATCCCAATGCGGTGGCGTTAACTTGCATATAAAGTTTTATCTGAAAGTCGTCTTGACCATGCTGAATATATCAAGATCTGTTGTGTAGTGTGCAACACATGGGCATGGTGTGAGCAGATGCAAAAGGCTGTTTATGGTGTACCTAGCATGTCCCCTCACATCATTGAGGGTTATTCCCAATCTATCCCCACTCCATTCAAGATCCAACACTTAGGGCTCATTTGAAGAAAAAAAAAGTCAAAACTCTCCTTTCTGACCCCCCCCCGCAGGTCGTCTTCTCCTATTCAGACCAGCAGGCAGCAGGAGGTCTGCGTGGCGGCATGCGGGGACAGTGATATATATTTTATTTATTGTAAGGAATTGGCTATGTACAGGGGGGGGGGCTGGGACAGGCTGTCTATATATTGGCTGTGACCAATGCATTTACCACCCTCTGCTTATACTTGAGTCAGTAGGTTTTCCTAGTTTCTTTGGCAAATTAGGGGCCTCTGCTTGTATTAGGTTCGGGTTGGCTTATACTAGAGTATATACGGCAAGTGTAGAATAAATGGTGGCATGAGGCAGATGGGCATTAAGGGGGTTGTCTGGGAATACTAATTGTTATATGCCTTATACCCCCTTATACTTTGCTCCTCCGGGGCTTTCGTTCTGTATACAGGGGCCGGTGTTGATGCTGTGGCTACAGTCCTTTGTCTCTTACAGCAGGAGTTACCACTCACTTCTATTGTCTATGTCCTGGTAATCCAATCCCACTGCTATAAGACTCTCTGCTGCCTAGTGAGTGAATGTTTCAGTGAAGACGACCGCTTTCTGATCTGTCCACCTGTTATCTTCGGCTCCTTCTTATGCATAGATGTGATAAGTACTGGGAGAAAGGTAACGCAGGTGGCGTGATGATCTGGAATGTCTCTTGCTGCAGTTTATTGCTGTTACTACCGGTGTTACCACTCTCTGCTAGGGAGGTTCTGGCGGTCAGAATAAAGCTTTCAGAAATGCCCAGCATTGATGAGCAACTTTTCAATTTTTGTTCTTTCAGGTGAAGAACAGAATAAAGAAGCACTGCAGGATGTGGAAGATGAAGCTCAGTGAGACATTAAAAGCCAAGAAGAGACCCTCTCTAACCAACTGCCCCTTCCCTCCAAATATCCCGTCTCACTCTGAGGACCATCAAAATTTGACTTTTACACTGGTTCTCAGGATTTAGGTTCCTGCCCAATTGGGTGTATCATTTTTACACAGTTTAAGAATTCTTAAAGGCAAGAGTGAATGACTGTGGATTTTGCTGCTGCTGCCAGCCATCCTAGGTTCTTTAAGACACTAACAGGACTGCATAGAGGCTTTTTTCAGCATTAGATTTGTCTCCGTGCCATCCAGCACTATAACCTCTTAGAAACACATAGAACAGGCAAAAGACGTTACTCCTTAGGGCAGACCAGAGTCAATCGCACTGTAGAATTTGTGTGGTGGCTTTTCAGTTTTTTTTTTTTCTCCCCCTCCTTATTTTATAAATGTTTTGAAACTGAATTTAACTCTATTGTTTAAAATGTGGTTAGAGCTTGACGTCGCAGATTGCTTCAGAATGTCCTTGTAGTGGTTTTGCTGTAAAAGTGTTTTACAAACTGTGCAAACATGTTGCTGAAAACTCTGGTGCTGGTATCACGTCAACAATCCGTGTTTATTCATTCTTGCCTCCTTTTTACTTTTTTTTTTCTTTTTTTTCTCCCCTCTCCTCAGAGCAGGTTAGCATTGGAGCTGGTGTTGAATAGCCTGCATGCGTGTTAAATTTTTTTTTTTTTTTTGTTTTTCTTTCTTCTCCCCTCCCTTTTCCCCTCCTCCTCCTCCTCCCCCCTTTCTCTTGCTCAACCTATCTTTCGTTCAGTATGTGTAACTTGAAGCTAATTTGTACTACTGGATATCTGACTGGAGCCACAGATACAGAATCTGTCATTGTTCTTACTGAAACACAGCATGGAATTAACATTAAACTTAAATAAACAAAACCTAAATTAAAAATGCCAAATATTACTGTTACTTGACCTCTTCTTGTCTGTGTAAGGATATTCTGTTGGTAGTCAAAGTAGCCTTTAAGGGCCCGCTTTCTCTCCTCCTATGATTATACACTAGGCCGTCAGATACACAAACTGCCATTAAATTAGACCGGTCGCCTGCATACACGATGGAGGCAGCAAATTTGTGGGTAAAGCCATTGCTCCGCATATTTAACGGTGACCTCAGTGAGACATTGATGTCACTAGCAGTTTTGCACAGGATTGCAGTGTTATAATGGTCCATCCTCCGCTGTGTGCAGGAGGAGCCTGGGTCTATGTTGCCAGTACTGTTCAGAAAACTAGTCTTTGTGTGTGTGTGTGGCTGTGTTATTGGCTAAACATAAACTGCAGGTACATACTCTGCTTGCTATATGGGTATTTAAAATTTTCATGAGGATTTGCCAAAACTTGTAATTTTATTGAAGTTTTGAGTTTGTCGGAATGGGGTACTATTGATCAGTATAGTAATGGTTTAGCTTTTAGTCTCAATGGTGTATTTTTAATTTTTTTTTCTTTCTATTTTTTTTTTTTTTTTTTTTTCCTCAAACTTAAAATGTTGCCCAAGTGTAATTGGCTTCATTAAAATAAAAGCATCCATATAAAGTGACCATTTTTAGCTTTTTATTTTGCCGGAACCGAAGATGCGACTTGGAGGCTATACAGAGGTGTCCTTTAACTCTGCATAGACATTATGGGTTCATTACACTGCAGAAATATCTATAGCACCAATCATGGGGGTTAAAGACTTCATATTGGTAGCTCTTATGATTTGATTTGAGTCCTGTATATTTCCACAGTAACTTGGCAAAATCCACATCGGCCATTGAAGTGTCAAAGTCCTATGATGGATAAGGGACTACAAACCAAATTGCAGAGGAAAGTGGTTTGTGTGGTTCACTGGTACCTTCTAAAATGGGATAGATGTAAAATTATGGGAATTTTCTTATCTCCATGAAATCACTGAGGTAATTGAAGCTCTACCATGATACAAAAATGTAATAATGGGAAAGATTAAACAGTGTGCCAACTAAGCCAATGGTAAAGGCTTAGCTATATGTAAAGCAGATCAACATACATTTAAAATCATAAATTGAACTGGAACTGCGGTGGAGATGTACAAAACTGACAGATATAGATATACATGTACTTGCCAAGCATCTGGACTACTTGGTTATATTTGTGGAGCAAGTTGCTGCTTCCTTTTTCTTTTTAGTGAGGTCCTTACACTATGATTTGGTAAAGTCACAAGGAATTAAATCCATATCCCATTAGATGCCTGGATGTAAAAGGAACCAAGGCTAAAAACCATGTTCTATGATGAGTCGTGTTCTCAAGCAAGGTCTACTCTCCATAGGAAGCTGACTGAGACATTGAGCAGTACAATGGTATGTTATCTGTTTAACAAGGAATAAGCAGAATAGAGCAAAACGAGATGTATGGTATGAGAGATGACTCTGCTGCACACAATGAGTCTGGTACACCAGGGATTTACACAACCATAGTTTCAGACTTACACTGATTTTCCAATATCTTCATGCTAAGTCCATAAAGCATCTTGAAGTATTTTATCAGAAATTTTAAGTGCATCTTGGATCTACACCTATAGAAGGCGACTTTTTGAACTTTGGCATCCCTTTTATAATAGGCGAGGTCCATCTGCTGTTTGTTCATACGACTATTACAGATCTGTGTGTAAGCTTCATACTGGTTGATTGCCCTTAGATTATTAGTGAATCTAATTTTTCTAGGTCTAGTACCAAACATATACTGGTAATTGTGAGCAGAATATCCTAAGATAGGATTTAAAAATGTTATCTATAAACCCATCGGATAAACCAATTAAAGGTCACTGCAGTCTAGTGTAAATGTACACTTCTGAGCTTATAGCATATTTCATGACTTAGTGATGACCCTCTCATTTCATGACTTGGCACCTGCACAAGACTTGAAAATAACAAATTCTTAGTGTCCACATAAAAATCACATTCGCTAATTAAATCTGACTGCTCTACCAGAAGTCTGGGGTCAATCTCTTCAAAGAAGACATGTTCAAAGTTCTATTTATTCACCAAATTCAAACACAAAGATGAACTAAACACACAAAGATTTTTGGCCACTCTTACACAAATGCTCCTTCATCATTCCTGAATGTTCTTCAAATAATTCAGCATTTCTGCCACTTTAGTGCTTACTGCAAACTCTTAGGGTGCATTTACACGTTGCAGTTAAAACTGCATCGCAATCAGCTTTGAGGAGGTTTTAGGTGCAGTTTTGTCAATTTAACAGGTGAAAGACATCACATTAGTGAATCTTTGTTTACATGTCTGAGGTCTGCTGAACCTGGAGAGTATGACCTCCTGCTCCCTCCCCTCTCACTGTGTCTGTCAATGTAACTAATGGAGTGAGAAACAGGAAGCTGTGTATGAATGCAGGGAGCAGCGTGGTGAGAGAAGGGAAAGGCTGAAGATCTCAAATAAGGTGCAAGTACATGAAGACATGTCTAATGGAGCATATTTATTGAAAAGAATATTCAAGAATGTACTACAATGGCACATTGCAAAAAAGAAAGCTTGTGGTAAGTACTTGCTCCTATTCTACTTGTTCCTTATTTTGTATCCCTACAACTGCAAGGAAAAAAAACATTTTTCAGCTGGGAAAGATGAGGGCTAAAAAGAAAATCAGAAGCTCAGCCTTTAGTTATTCATTCATGTAAGACCTTCCTTAACGTTGTTTTCCCCATTCAGCAGATAATTGCTATGGTTTTTTTCCATCAATTCTCCATGGTTTTCTAGCTCTCTGCTTGCTGTCATTCAATAGAAAGCTTCACAGCTTATAGAAATCTATCCCTGGTGATGTGATCAGGTGCACGGCTCGTTATTATTGGAGCTGTGTGACATCACATGAGCAGGAACAGATTTGTTTGCACTGGAATTAAATGTAGAATCTTCCTAGAGAACTTCAAGCAGAGATCTAGAAACTGGTAAGGATTTAATACAGAAAGTATTGGAAAATTATATAAAATTTCCTTACACAAGCCATATCCAATTATTTACTGAAAGTGGACAATCCCTTTAAGGTTTTAAAACACCAGAAAATTAGCACTTTTACTCAAGGTTAAACAATATCCCCAAGCCAAGAGAGTATTCCATTACAAAATAAGTAAATCAATTCATCTTTATTGTATAACAATAAAAAACATGTAACAAAATTGTTGGGGTAATCAAGAAACCATCCTGACACAAAACATAGTGGGAGACTTATTATTACCAGTCATTGATAAAAAGTGGTAATGCAGTACAAATATTTTTAGTCATATGCACACATGGGGATAGTAGATCAACCCATACGCCCCCTGTAGGCCAGAAATGGGCTCACGGGTCGATACAGCCCTGTACATAGGAAAAGATAGGACATGTGCTACCGTGCATCGCTATGGGGAGGGGTCATAGCCAGGCGGGCATACGCTCGTGTAAATGTAGCCCAATGCCAGTGGCACATGTGCCGTTTTGAACCCGTTTTTGGGCTATTTTTAAACGGGTTCAAAAAATGGATGCGTTTTCAAATGGACTGCTTAAAATTGGCCCAAAAACTGGTGTGCCGCCGGCCTTGAGGTGTCTAATGCAAATATTCCATTGCTGACACGATAGTCTTAGTAAAAGATCAATGCATAAAATGTATATTAGAAATAGAAACTTCTTACCCATGTGTGCCTTGTCTCGCTACACACGTTCCGATATATTGGAAGCGGAGCTGATGAAAGCCCAGCTCGTTATCAGATCTGATGGTGTGTCATCTGTAACAGCTGACACCCTGGTGTAACAACCATGGAGGGAGTGAGCTCTGGGTGACCGTGGCATTTAACGTGCCTGCCAGGGGTCTCTCATCAGTATTAATAATAATAATTCTTTATTTATATAGCGCACACAGGTTACGCAGCGCTGCACAAGCATGTCAAATTGGTCCCTGTCCCCAATGGGGCTCACAATCTAAACAACCTAACAGTATGTTTTGAAGTGTGGGAGGAAACCGGAGTACCAGGGTATCATGAACAAGTAATATTTCCAGCCCTTGAAGGGCAATCTCCATCAGGATAAAAGACTGTTTGCAAATGAGCCTGTGGGGCTCCACGCCCCATAGATATTAATAGAGCCTGGAGCCCCTCAGGCTCATTTGCAAACAGTTTTTCATCCTGGTGGTGATTGTCCTTTATTTTACAGAGACCTATGTTCCCCATGGTTTTTCGACTAGCTAAAAAGATTCCCCAGAGAAACAAAAAAATATAATAATTCCTTTATTTATATAGCACACACAGGTTCCCCAGCGATGGAAGGCTTTAGTGCTAACCACTGAGCCACCCCATACTACTTAAAATGGATGTAATCTGGGGCAGGGAGAGCAGAAGCAGCAACCAGTGCAGGAAAGAGCAGAGAGGGGATGAGAACTTTTTTGTTTCTATTTGGGTGCCAATACAAAAAGTAAACTGTTTCACTCTTTCCCTATACATTGCTGCCATACCTACCACTACATATTTAAAGGGGTTGTCCCAGAGTTATGAAAAAAACTAAAGGTGGCCGAGAGGGGGGCTGCGTAAAAAAATAAAGATGTACTTACCTTCCGGCACCCTCCGGGTGTCCCACGCTGCTTTCGCTCCGGTCCCGGCGCCATGTAAACAAACATGGCCGCCGGAGCTGGCCACGCCTATCCGTCTCTATTCACAGCATTCTATATGGGGGCCGGAAGGTTGTCGGGTCCGGACGGAAGCTGAATCCAGCGCTGCTCCGGCGCCCATGTTTGTTTACATGGCGCCCGGACCTGAGCAACAGCAGTGCGGGACACCGGAGGGCGCCGGAAGGTAAGTACATCTTTATTTTTTTAGGCAGCCCCCTCCCGGCCACCTTTAGTTTTTTTTTCATAACTCTCGGACAACCCCTTTAACTGTTGATGCCCTGTGTTATTACCTACAAGTTAAGCAAGGACCTGGTACCTGTAACCATCTGTAACATGTGGAGCTCATATTATAGGGTCCAGTATTTTTATATTAGTATTATTCCTTTATATAATTGTTCAGACAGCATTATATGCAGATATCTACTAAAGTTTCCACTGTATAACAGCGCCAATAGGTCACTCCTGGCAGATCACTGAGCCCCGTTACTATTGTACTCGTCATCATAATGCCCATACAATGGGGCACATTTTCTTACCCATCCTGAGGCGTTCCCTGAAAGTGCATAGTCCGCCCCGGAATGCATTGTGTCACAATTCACAATTGCACCCGTTATCCTGCATGTGTCGCTTCCCCTTTATATACCAAAGTTTGCTATTATTAGGCTCAGTTCACACCACTGCTAAATATTTTGTTGTGCTCTTGGTTAAGTTCCACATCAGGCTACGGATGGATGCAGGCTGCAATGTGGTTTTCACCATTATAATTAACGTAACGATAGGGGCAAAATGGTGGTGTGAACTGGAACATAGATACTTTTTGTTTATGGTTTAATCCTGCAAACACGACCTGGTTAGTCAGGAGATGATGGAACCTGGTCTGATACAGCTCACAGCTCTCGCAACCGACCAGCTGTTATGGCTTCTCACACTCATTTCCCTTTGTACAATCCTCAGATCCAGCTCAGGAGATGTCAAAACATTTTCATTGCATCCAAAAGATTTCTACACATGGTGGCCAAGCCATGAATAAGATTTTAAATCGTAATGTGTAGGCTGCATCTGCTCTACATGTAGATGTTCCATGTTTTGCCACAACATAATGTTTCGGATGATTTAACCATGAAGACGTCTCCTGAGCGGGTGATCCTGGATTTGGATAGCCTACAGTCTTTGTGTGGTGGTGACACCCAGTTGGTGTAATGGTACATTATAATATCTCAGCCTCCAACATTGCTGTTTACTCAAACTGTTTGAAAATCAATAATATAGGCAGTCCCCGGGTTACGTACAAGATAGGATCTGTAGGTTTGTTCTTAAGTTGAATTTGTATGTAAGTCGGAACTGTATATTTTATAATTGTAAACACAGCCAAAATGTTATGGTCTCTGTGACAATTGTATTTCAACCCCTTAACGCTACGGCGCAGAGGTATAAGGAGTGTATGAAGGTGGGGGTTTTTGCATTTTGCAGTAAACCCCCACCGCTAATAACCGCGGTCGGTGCTTGCACTGATCGCGGCTATTAACCCTTTCATTGCCGCCGCCATCTTTTTTACGATCGCCGCGCTCCCGAACGTCATCGGGGGGTGGCGATCGGTTGCCATGGTAGCCTTGGGTCTTCTTTTGACACGAGGCTACATGGCTTCTGCAGATTCGTTACAATGAGCCAGTGGCTCATTGTAATGAATGACCTGCAAAAATGCCATATATTGCAATACAGAAGTATTGCAGTATATGGTAGGAGCGATCTGACCATCTAGGGTTAATGTACCCTAGATGGTCTAAGAAATAGTGGGAAAAAAAAGAAAAAAAAAAGTTTAAAAAAGAAAAAAAATTAATAAAATATTAAAAACTCACCCCCCTTTCCCTAGAACTGATATAAAACATAATAAACAGTAAAAATCACAAACATATTAGGTATCCAGAGGTATAAGGAGTGTATGAAGGTGGGGGTTTTTGCATTTTGCAGAAAACCCCCACCGCTAATAACCGCAGTTGGTGCTTGCACTGATCGCGGCTATTAACCCTTTCATTGCCGCCGGCAAAGTCGGCGGCGTTTAAAAGACGGCGGCGCGCTGGCGCCGCCATCTTTTTTACGATCGCCGCGCTCCCGAACGTCATCGGGGGGTGGCCATCGGTTGCCATGGTAGCCTCGGGTCTTCTTTTGACACAAAGCTACATGGCTTCTGCAGATTCGTTACAATGAGCCAGTGGCTCATTGTAATGAATGACCTGCAAAAATGCCATATATTGCAATACAGAAGTATTGCAGTATATGGTAGGAGCGATCTGACCATCTAGGGTTAATGTACCCTAGATGGTCTAAGAAATAGTGGGGAAAAAAAGAAAAAAAAAAGTTTAAAAAATAAAAAAAATTAATAAAATATTAAAAATTCACCCCCCTTTCCCTAGAACTGATATAAAACATAATAAACAGTAAAAATCACAAACATATTAGGTATCACCGCGTCCCAAAATGCCTGATCTATCAAAATATAAAAACGGTTACGGCCGGCGGTGACCTCCAAGGC
>CM033642.1:230745698-230788198 GCA_019512145.1 Engystomops pustulosus | reverse complement strand
ACCCCTCATGCCACTCCTCACCAGTTTCCAACCAGGCCACAATCGCTGAGGCCAGAAACGTAACCCCATCCCGCAGTCTAGAGACTTTCTCTCAGGAGGGAGCCTAACTCCCTGTCACTCGAGGAACACGCCACTCATGCTTTCTACATATTGATAACCAGGAGATAGGACGATGACTCTTAGGTTTAAAGAGGAAATAGCAGGGCAATTAAAGAAAAAGGACGAAAGCAAAAGAGACTTAAAGAAACTGAGAGCGGTAGGAAAAAAAAAAAGGGAACATCGAAAGAAATTTAGGAAAAGCATGTTACTTCGAGAAAATAATAGGAAAAAAAAAAGACGATGAGTAGTAGGGCTTAATTTATCCTTCCTCCTCCTTCTCTAGGAGGGAGGCAATTCCAGGTAAGGCTTTACAAGTCACCGTTCAATTCCTGTCCATTATCTTCCATTCATTCATATTGATCTAGGACTACCTAGCCAATCTTCATATTATTTCCATTCCCGCCATAATGTTAAACCTCGTCTTTCCTCTAAAGCATTCGAGGCCCTAATAATCTTTTCTTTTTTGCGACGATAGCCGTCGACCGTAGCCTCAGGATTCCAACTCCCTAGCTATTCAGGAACCTTAAACCCCACCCTATCTGGCTTTTAGAAAGGAAGGAACTAAAATTTTGAATGTAACAAGTGACTCACTTCATCCCTCAATACACCAAAGAGGTCAGGACTTGAAGTGCCTTATCATAAGAGTCCTTGATTATATGATTCGTGACAGAGGCGTACAAAAGAAGACTAGAGGTCAGGATAAAAGAGAGTGCAGACAAGGAGGAAAATGCACAGAGGATGTCTACACGCAGATGAAAGGCGAAAGGAAAAAAGGAGAAGAAGAGAAACATAACACAATATAGCAAAGGAAAGGCAAGGACTTACCCCACAGGACAATAATAGGAATATTTATTAACCTCCTCTCGAGCCCCTAGGTATCCCCCTCCTTATCTTGCAACCACCCAAGCAACAGGACCCAAGTAACTAGCGACTCTTATTATTGCAGTGTTCATCCTTTTGACAACTTCTACTCACTCCCATCTACCTACAGCGACCATCCTTCAACGGATATTCTGAACTTGTTAGATCCATATCAGGAAGGCTCCACTGCTTTCTCTTTCACACCACAGGATTGTCTTTTCTAGAGGTTAGCATTCAACCAACCATATGGAGTCACATCAGGAAACATTTTAGGAAATCCCAATTTACCAACCAATAATGAATGTCAGGAAACTGAATATTGATCATATCACGATACAAATCTAAAGCCACCCTACTCTAATAAACGAAATTACCTCACCCTTCACTTATTTTACAAACTCTCTCTTCTTTCTTGTTTAGATGTGAAATAACTACGTTTGCTGTTTGTAGCAGCTGAAATATGAAATATTTAATCCAGGCAATCTAAAGGAAACCTGCTGTAGTGAGAGACCCTTTAATTAGAGTTGATACTCTGGTAGGAAGCGGTCCAAATACATTGTCTTTAAATACAAATTGGTCAATGAACTTTGCATCACAGGACCTGGACTGCATGAGGGTACATAAGTTGACTGGGGTGGACACTTTGTAATTGCTCTTAGATCCTTGTTTAGAGGGATGCAAGTTCAAGAAAGTACAGATTTAGGGGGCTATGCTGCTGATACATGAGGAGGTTGGGAAGGGGGGCTATGTTGTGATACTTAAGGGGTGGAAAGGGGGCTATGCTGCTGATACTTATGAGGGTGGGAAGGGGGCTATGCTGCTGATACTTGAGTGGTGGGAAGGGGGCTATGCTGCTGATATTGATGGGTGGAAAGCGGTGCTTTGTGCTGATTATGGAGGTGGGAAGGGCTATGCTGCTGATACTTGAGTGGGATGGGACGTGAGGTAGGGGATAAAGAAGGGTGGGCAGGGGGCTATGCTGGCTACTTGGGGGTGGGAAAGGGGCTATGCTGCTGTACTTGAGGGTGGAAAGGGGGGCTATGCTGCTGATACTTATGGAAGGGTCTATGCTGCTGATACTTGAGTAGGGGATTGGAAGTGAGGTAGGGAATAAGAAGGGGCTATGCTGCTGATACTTGAGGAGTGGAAAGGGGGCTATGCGGCTGATACTTGAGGGGTGGAAAGGGGGCTATGCGGCTGATGCCTAAGGAGTGGTGGGAACAGGGTTATGCTGCTGATACCTGAGGAGGGTTGGGAAGGGGGCTATGTTGCTGATACTTGAGGGTTGGGAAGGGGGCTATGTTGCTGATACTTGAGGGGTGGGAAGGGGGCTATGCTGGTGACAGGAGTTGCACTCTTATTTGGGTAACAATGTTGTGCTGCACTGTGGAGTTAGTGTGGCAGTTTTGTGGAGGTATTTTACTGTGGTATTTATATTTTCTATTTTTCTTAGGAGGTATATTGTGCTATACTGAATTATTTGTTGCAGCTCCAGTAAATGGGAGATATTTTATAGAACTTCTTAAAAAAACAATGGGGTTAATTTTCTTCTGAGTATTCAGCTGTAATTTGTCTGCTGCAGAGAGGTAAATCTTCTGCTGCAGCAAGTCTCACAACTACATTGCAGGTAGTGATAAGAAGGAAGTAATGGTCGACGCTCTAGGGCACAACCGAAAGATTTTTCGATGTGTTTCTCAGTTTTAATATAACTACAGTATGGTAGTATATGGGGATTTACCATATCATATATTACAATTACTTAGTAAGACATGACGCGGTCATAGTAGCCGATCACCGCGGCGATCAAATCCCATGATGGTGGCAGCCACACGCTGCCGGGATTTAAATGCAGCTTTGCTGGAGGCATTTACTGGGTTAAAACCCGTGATCGGTGCCAGCACTGACTGCGGGTGTTACCAGTGGGTGTTTGCTGCAATATGCAGCAAATGCCCACCTTTCATGGAGAGGGCTTAGCTGTGAGCCCTCTCCTTACAGGGGGAGCCGACGTGTGACGTACAGATTCTGATGCATCGGCTGTCCATCACTCAAACCCCACCTGATATACACACTCCCAGATCATATGCAAGATGAAACCACCCAACTTTCCACAGAACACAACTCCTAACCAATCGCAGCCTCAAGCAGAGCAGCCCTGGGTGTGGTCACAAGAACCCTGTAGCAGTCAGAGAGTTCTGACAATACTTCCCTTTGAGACGATCAATACTAAGATCTGTTTTCCTGTCCATATACTATATTACCAGGAGATACCGGTATTACCAGTCCCCATTGCCCAACATACGGTATTCCATCAAATCTGTAACCAAGGAGACAAATATTAATCAGAATAGTATTCTCTGCATTATATCTGCTTATTGAAGTTCATATTCCTACTATTTTATACAAAAGTTTTTCTTGAGGGATATCTTGTCCTCATGGTATCCAGATATTTGTTGGATGTGATATAAATAGATGTCTATGTTGGAGCAAAATAGTTAAATCTTTGAGAGTTTTAAATAAACCTAATTGTATCCATAAATATCTCAGATTTACTTTTCCTCTCATGGGAAAGTGCCCAGTAGGCCAAATCCTACTCATTCCAAGCCGCTCAGTCATACTGTTTATCTTGTGATATTTATGATCAGAAATACAAGAAGATGTGGGAATTGTACAAGCAAAGCCAACCTGTTCAATTTACATGAGGTATAAATACTAACACGATAAATAGATGATTACAAATATTACAAGCTGTGTGTCCCCCTCCCCCCGCCCTATATTATTGGGTTATTTTATTCCTTAATAACTAGACCTGAAAAAGCTTTAAATGAAATCTACCATCAAAATCCATCATGATAAACCAGGGACACTTACTCATAGATCGATGTACCGTGACTGTGGTGATGTGCTTATATTTGTTATCCATGGGCTGCTTCCTTCCAAAATCAACATTTAGAATTATGCTAATATGAGACAAAAGGGCTCTGGTGGGTGTTACCAGAACCCCACCAAGCCACAGCTTCACAGACTGTTCAGTATGCAAGGAGCACTTCCCCGCTCCTATTGTGTGAGATTACTTCAGGCAGAGGGAGGGGGAGTGCTCAGGGAGTAGGGGGTGAGACAGTGTAACAGTCTGTGAAGCCAGAGCACCGAAATGCTCTTGTAATGCCACAAAAGTCCTTCTAGCTCTTTCACATAATTAACATAAAAGTTAATTTTAGAAGAAGGCCAAATATAAGAAGATTACCACAGTCTCTTTGTCTGGATCTTTGAGTAAGTTCCCCTGGTTTTATCATGCTTGGTTTTGATGTTAGATTTCTTTCAACCCCTTCCTGTCCTTTTTCTTTTTTGCGTTTCCATTTTTTGTTCTGCCCTTAAAAAATCCATAACTTTGTTTTATTTTTCCATGTACAGAACTATGTGAGGGCTTAAAGGGGTACTCTCGTCTGAGCATTCACATTCAGTTAGATTAATCTGACATATATAAACATTTCTTCAATTAGATGTTATTAAAACATTTTTACCTGGGTGAAGATAATTTTCTCATAAATTCAATCATATGGTCCCTTTGAAACCAGACTGTGTCCTTGGATACGGCCACCTCTGCTGAAGTGATTGCACAAAGAAACAAAAGGTTTTTGTATGTGAAAGGTCCAGGAGTTATTACATGTCCCACAGTTGTCCTGTGGTAATGATCACTGAAGCGCAGTATTGCATAGTACATGTCTGGCCACCCCTGCTAGAGTGCGGGGTGGTCGTATCCGAGGAAGCTATCTGGTTTCTAAGGGACAACATGGCTACATTTATGAGAAATTATCTTAACACATGAACATTTTTTTTTTAATAACATAATTTACAATTTACATATGGCAAATGATTTAAATTTAATGTGAATTTCCAGATGGGAATACCCCTTTAATTTCTGTGTAACAAATTCCCAGTGACAGTATTTTGTATTCAATGCTGTGTATTGCAAAGTGGGGAAAAAAAAAATCCTAATTGGCCAAAAATGACAGAAATTACATTTGCACCTTTTTCTTGTGGTGTTTTCTATGTGTTCTCTGAGCAGCACTGCGTAATCTGTGTGCGCATATAAATACAGTAAAAGAATTATTATTATTATTATTATTATTGCTGTTTATGCTTAGGTGTAAGGAGCTGTGTAAGTTGTCATTTTTTTGAGTCACCGACGGATCATTGCTTGACAATGGCACCATGTGGAGCAATGATCCCACCAATCCCACCAAGCACTGTCAAGATTAAAATTTATCAAAAATTTGTGATGAGTGACATTTTCGTTGCATAGTTATAAACCTCTAAACCTTCAGACCTTACTCTATCTAAACATAGATTTGTGCTGAAGAATATTATGGTAATATACTAAATTACTGCATGTGCAATCACCCTAAGCTTCTTAGCCCTTGTTTTATTGAACATTTTTGTTTTACAACATATGTAACTGGTAATGTCTGAACCCCTTAGCCCAGTCTACAAGATATACAAAATAGTTACAGCACATTAAGGTCCAAATTATATGTGGTTGAGAATAAAGATTGGATGCAATTCTTCGCTACTAATAAGCTAAACTGTAGTATATGTCCCGAAATTTACCAATGTTAACCAGCGTGTCAACCAACAAAGTCACAAGGTAACACACAACCTACAGCAGCAATATTGGGGAGGGTGAATGAAGGGGAGGGGTGGAAACTAGGTATCTGGCACATCCTCAATACAGGCAATAAAATTTCCAGGTATGTGGTAAAAATGGATCAATGGATTAGCGGCAATCAGTGGGGCAAGATGACATCTTCGCCTTCTAACGGTTCCACATTTTATCGAATTTCTCTTGGGTGTCCACTAACAGACTACTCAATTGATCATATAGGGGCCGCCTACTTCTTCTCAGCTAGCGCCTGAGACTACATGGAACAGTGAGTATTCAACACCTGTTCACACATGGTGAGCCTTTTTCCTGTTCACATGGTGCGGTGTTGCATGGCGTTCGCTGCCTGGAGCCATGGGGGCTATGCCTGCCAGTACGGGTGCTGGGGGGCAACCAGGTCTTGGTCCCTGCTGGCGCTGTGCTGCGGCGATGGTGGACGCCATGTGATGCCGCACACAATAGCGTAGGGACCCACCAAAAAGAGGTCACCATGAAGTGGTTGGTGGGCTTATACAATTTGATCAAAATGTAACTAAGAACCTCGAGTTCGTTATATAATGTAGCCTAGCGGCAGTAGATCATTGTGTGATGTGTGGATGTGCGGTCCAGTTCTTTTTCTCTCCTCATGTTGGTTCAGTTGATCATTAATCATTGAGTTCACTCGTGACATCTGAGATTGGAATAATGTTGGAGTGATAGTAATTTTAGCTGCCAAAAGAACATATTATATCAATTTGTGTGTAGCTTTGGGTACATTGGTGACTCCATTTAAGAGAGCAATCACCTGATCTCTTTGTGGTTGATGTCCTGTTAGGAGAGGAATTGGATCCCAAGTTGCTGTCCAGAACTTCGTTACCACCGGGAAGTCCTACCATATATGGCCAAACGATCCTTCCTGCCCACATTTGCTGAAACAATGCAACTTAGTTACCAGATGCATCATAAATAGTCTAGTGGCTACCTTATAGCACCTCAACATCACCTCAACTTCAATCAATAAAGTATTGATAGATAATTAGGACATAGTGTATACCACGTCCTTCCATTGAGGGAACTGTAACTTAATTCCTAAATCATCTTCCCATCTCGTCATATAGGAAAGTTTTGTAGATGGAGGTGATAGCTGGTTATAGAAGGATGAAATATGACTTCCACTCTCCAAGTATTTGCAGAGGTATTCGAGGAACGTTATTTTAGTGATATCCTTATGTTTAGCCTTCTAAGCGATCCTAAAACTATGGATATGATGGGACCTATGTACTTCAGAGGGTGGAAGGGAGTGGGAATCCTGAAAAAACAACTATTTGAAGACTATCTCCAGTGATCAAAAATTCTATAAAAGCCCTTATTCATCCACCATAGTTTTTGAATCATTATAATACTTCTAAGCCTCATTTCCTCAACTTTATGGTTGAATGAGATATCCTTATACCCCCAACTTTCTGAACAATTGAAATTTCTTAGTGCTGCTATTTGTTAATCAGGATCAATCACCCTAAGTCGCTATAACCCAACTTTATGGATGAGTGACATATGGGTTAGAAAACAATTATATACATTGGATGGGGGGAGTGGGGGGGGGGGGGTAGTCTAGAGGATAGAGGAGAAACCACTAAAGGGGTCAAAGCAGCCACCATAATGGTTCACTGCATGCCAGGGCCCCGGTCCTTCTCCAGAGGATACAAGTGTCCTGTATCCATCTGACTCTCTGAATGTAAGTTTATGGTTCTAGGACCAGTAAAAAACACTTATATTAACAAAACAGTCCTTTCATTATTGTATGTTATATAATTCAATACATGACAAAACAATAAACCTCCTCTAAATTCACTGATATTTTCATACCAAAACCATAATGAAGAAAAAAGAAACTACTTTGTCACTTCCCGAACGTTTGCTCTTTTTCCTAACATTTTTTTCAGAGTGGCAGGACGCTTTATCGGCTAAAATAGGCCGATGGTTTTAAGGAATACTGTTGCCATCATGGTCTGTACATGTACCTGTCACCTTCACAGGAATGCTTAGACCTGAGATATTCCAGACACACTTTGCCCAGATCCCATTGCTTTCTTCCTGTTAAACATCCTAGTGCCTTAGTATTACCATTCAAGCAGCGAAAACAAACCTGGAAATCCACGTGATATAATAGAAAATGAGATTTTCTTTGATCCAAAACTGACCGGATGGGGCTTGATCAATTCTGACAATTAATCATCTGGAAATTATTAAGTACAGTAAGTAATGATATGCTGCCCTAAGAAAGGAGAGTGAAAACCAAGCGACAGGCTCCTTTTTTATTCTATATTGCTTATAGGAATATAAGTCTTATGGACATAGACAACAAATGACTGGAGCTTATTTACTCCCAGCACCACTGTGCTCCAGAGCGGGGTCATCTTGCTTCTGCGGTTTTACATGACCCGGGTGAACCATGAGAGAACAACTTTAGGACTGTAGTTGTGTCCATCTCCCACCATGTGCTAGAAGGAGGATGAGGAGTAGATATGCTGTGACATCAGGTATACTTTTTTTTTTATAGAGGTTTTATCTTCTATTGTAAAGCAAAAACTATTAGTGACGGTCTAGTGGAAAAATGTTTTAAAAAATCCATCAAAATGTGATTTACATAAAAACGTTTCATTTTTGCATCCAGATTATAGTCCTCACAGACGTCTATGGCACCCGGTCGTGGTGGTGGTGAACACACGCTGCCTCAAAGCACTGTGACAGGTCCTATATTTTCCCATATTATGGTGCTGGGCGCTTAGCTTTCAATGGAGTGGGGAGGGGTGAGGAGCGCTCACCCCTCCTCTCTCCTGCACCCAGGAGACTTATGGTGGCATATTTTCTTTGAAAGGTTTTACTAGGCAAGACAAATTGACATCTTTTGAAAATGTCACTTAGAGTAGTCAAGGCCTACTCGTCATCGAGTTAACATCGGTTATTTTATCAGCTATTATTTTGCATAAGTTATTTGGAGGCAAAACACATATTATATATATATATATATATCTCTGAAAGACTTGAACCTGTTTTCCGTGTTTCACCACTCACGGTTTTGGTTTAACTGATGCAAAAACATAAAAACTGATGAAATAACCAAGACATCAGCTGGTCCATCAAGGAGATAACAAAACTGAATAAATCAATGGCTGGCAATGTAGTCATTGCTCTGAGCACTAGTCTTTGGAGTAGGACTCTACTCTGACTAATGGGACATTTGTCATCGCAATGGTATGTCATGAGTCATTAAGCAGCACTGGATTGACATCATCATGTTGGAGATACTGTTAACCATGGTACACATGTAAAACACCTGAAATACAGATAGATGAGTATAAGTCACTGTATAATGTTTATAATGTTATTATAGAGGCGATCGGCTACTGAATAATACTTGTGTCTATGATTCTAATTCTTTTCTTCAAGACAGAGATTAAGTAAAAGAGTATTGTGAAGTCATGAATTAAAAATGTGATATAGCAGTAAAAAAAATATGGAAATGTGACACATTTAGAGCATAATTTCACTTTTAACAACATCTCACAGTTTAAATTTACATAAAAATGGAAATACATTTTCTGGGATGGAAGGCAATGTTTTCCTTATCACAACTGAAAACTCTGGTCAGTAAACAAGGGGCACCAGAGGGCACCGTACTCATTGTATGTTGCATCCAGGAGGGTGACAAAAAATGCTATAGGGACGTCATAAACAAATTTGTGGAATGAAGTGAAGGCAACAATCTCCTAAAATGCTCATAGACCCACGGAGGAAAAAAAAACAGCCCATGATATTATCTTAATGAAAGGTAGGGCCATTGACCATATAAGTATCTCTGTGTCGTAATCAATGAGAAGCTAGAATGGACGGTGAACAATGACACGGCACTCAAAAGAAGCTTCCTCTAGAATGTACTTCCTCAGGAAACTTAAATCATTCAACTTCTGCAACAAAATCCTAAAACAGTTCTACAGATCTACCATCGTAAGTATTATATGCGATGCCATTATCTACTGGGGAGGTTCAATCATAAAAAGGAATGGAAGAGAAAAATCACCAAAAGGTCACAAAGCATCATGGGAGATAGTCTGAGCCCATTGCAGAAAATGCATTACTCCCATTGCACCGAATACTACTACTCCAACAACTGAGCACAAGCAGAGACTGGTATATCCGGATCTGCTGCCGGACTACGAGGTTTCAGATCATCTCTATACCAAAAGCCATCGATTTCTACAATAAATGCACCCAAGGATCAGCCAAATCAACTCAATTACCACATCCCCCCCCACCAGCCATAATATAGTCTTATTTCTTGTGTTGTGTCTGTGTTCCTATATATGTCTGTGATTTTTTTCTACACTACATGCCAGAGCTATGTACCACAATTTCCTCAAGGTTTAATAAAGCTTTGTTGTATTGTATCATTATATTGCATCCTGGAAAACATATATGCATATTTCCCAGAATCCCCCAGTGGAGCACCAATGACTGTAGGTCTCCACAGGCCTGCAAGGTGGTCTTTATTGACAAAGTATCTGTAAGGAGAACTCTTAATTTTCTGACATAAAATGAAGTTGTTTTGTATTTTTAATCTTACATTATCCTGTTTTATTTTAACCCTTCATAGGTGTTGAATCCCTTCATAGGTGTTGATTTTTACAATTCTGCCGTTTGTCCTTGGAAACCTATGCCAGTTCATAACGTGGCACCAGACATATGATGTTAAAGATTCATCCTCGATGAGAATAGATTGAAATGCAGATTTATGGGCTGCCATGTTCCATGATTTAGGATTTATGGATAACTTTATATAAACAGGCTTTGGTGACAAGATTCATAATTATTGAAAAATATATACTCGTGTATAACCCGAGTTTCTCAGTTAAAATATTTGGTGAAAAACCACACTTACATACTCACCTTCCGGCACGGCTCCCAGATGCTCTGTGTGGCTCCTCTTCTTTCTTCTGTCTGCTGTAACAGCCGACAGAGGGCGGCCATGTGCTCTGCCGGCCGGTGCACACTATCAGGCGGCTGTGTCGCTGCTGATTACATCATAGTGTGCGCTGGCCAGCAGAATGCATGACGCACCTCTGTCAGCTGTTACAGCAGAGAGAAGAAAGAAGAAGAGCCACGGAGACTGGAGCATTTGGGACTGCCAGGCGGTGAGTATGTAAGCTTACTTTTTTATGTGCTGGGCCAACTGTGGGCTGGCTGGCTATATACTACACTGGGCTGGCTATATACTAAAGGGGACAGGATATATACTACAGGGGCTGGCAGGCTATACACAAAAAGGGGCTGGCTGTATACTACAGGGGACTGGCTTGCTTCATACTAAAAGAGGTTGGCTATATACTACAGGGGACTGACTGGCTATATACTAAAGGGGGCTGTCTGGCTATATACTAAATGGAGCTGTCTGGTTATATACTACAGAGAGGTGGCTAGCTATATGCTACTGGGGGCTGACTGGCTATATACTACAGGGGACTCGATGGCTATACACAACACGGGGCTGGCATGCTATATACTACTGGGGGCTGGCTGTATACTATAGGGGGCTGGCTATATACTACAGTGGACTGGCTGCCTATACACAACACAGGGCTGGCTGTATACTACAAGGGGGCTGGCTGGCTATATATTGGGAGGTGACCAATGCATTTCCCACCCTCGGCTTATACTCAAATCAATAGGTTTTCCCAGTTTTTAGTGTTAAAATTAGGGGTCTTTGCTAATACTTAAGTATATACGGTTTAATACGATGTGATGATTCTACAATTTACCATCCCCCGATGACTTGTTAGTTTCGTGACTCACACTGAGAGCTCCAGTTATGGAATGTGTAATCTGTCAATAAAGGTCAGACCAGCTGGTAACAATGGATCAGTCTCTACAACAGGAAAGGAGTTTCAACCAATCACATGAAGTATCCATAAGAATCCAATTTTGTGGCTTTTGTTCCTTACAAAACCATATATTACACATTTAAAGATTTTATCTATTAAATATATAACTGGATAAAACTTCACAGGACTTTATTATATTTTTTAGACATTCTTACTTTTCAATGTACAGTAACTTTTCTTAGGATACATATAGCAGCATATTATGTACAGTTTTCTTAGGTCCCACTCACACAAAAAATTAACAACTGATAACGCAGGCAATTAATGGGAACCTGTTACCACATTTTTCACAAATACAGATAGTTGTCACTAACTGTTACCCGTCTTTAAGCTAAAAATTTCCCACAGATCCCCATAAAATCTATTTTATAACCTTGCCTGGTATCCAGGGATATCTATAGCAAGTCAAAGTGAGGGCGTGTCCTTCTCCGGCTGAATCCAGAAGCTCCTCCCCATGCCTTCTCAGCATCAGCAAAAATGTCATGTGACCAGGGTGACATCATCTATGGACCTTAAGGCTTCCTGCCAACATTTAGAATACTGTACCTCATGTATATATCTGATCACAGCAGCCTGCATGGACTTATATTCTTCCCCATCCTCCGAGCCCCAAGATCACTGTGGCTTAGCTCCAGAAATGCAGTAAGGAGATGGGAAAAAGTTTCACAAAGTCAACTATCACTCCAGCCCTGCACTAGTCAGGGGTTTATGGCAGAGTTTGCTGACAGAAGCCTTTCCTTAGTGGAAGACATGAAAGCTGCATACACATGAAGGACTCCCAGATTATGAGAAACAACATCCTCTGGTTTGATGAGACAAAAGATAAAACTTTATGGAGTTAATTCTAAGTGGTATGTATGGAGACAACCGGGCACTGCTCATCACCTGCCAAATACAATCCCAACAGTGACACATGGTGGTGGCAGCATCATGCTATGGGGGTGTTTTTCAGCTGCAGGGACAGGACGACTGCTTTCAATGAAAGGAAAAATGAAAGCAGCCAAGTACAGAGATATCCTGGATGGCAAACTCTTCCAGAGTGCTCTGGACCCCAGACTGTGCCAAAGATTCACCTTCCAACAAGACAATGACCCTAAGCACACAGCTAAATAACAAAGCAGTGGCTTCAGAACATCTCTGTGACCATTCCTGACTGGCCCAGCCAGAGCTCTGACCTAAACCCAATTGAGCATCTCTAGAGAGACTTGAAAATGGCTGACACCAACTTTCACATCCAACCTGAGGGAACTGGAGAGGATCTGCAAGGAAGAGGCAGAGGATCCCCAAATCCAGGTGTGAGAAACTTGCTGCATCATTCCCAAGAAGTCTCATGGTTGTACTAGCCCAAAAGGTGCTTCTACCCAATACTGAGCAAAGGGTCTGAATACTTATCACCATGTGATATTTCAGTTTTTCTTGTTTAATAAATTAGCCAAAACATGCAGAGTGCAAATTAATAAGCAAAAAATATAACTTTTCTGATCTTACCAGTTGCCTGCAGTGAAATATTTTCAAGTGGAAAATTTAAATGGGTCTGAATAATTTCTGTACCCACGGTAAGTTTCCTTTTAGTCCTCAGGAAACTAATATTGACACAGTTGTTTAAGACAGTTTTCAGGAATTTTCTTTTGTGCAAAGGACTTTTCTATATACCTGCCCTGTACATGTATCCATCCAAGCGGATGACCCCTAGTTAAAGACGGACCTCTCTGCCCACTGTGACCTCTGGTGAAGCTTTCTGGATGTTACTATAGTCCCAGGCTGCAATGATCAGATGTAAAGGTTCTGATATGAAGTTTTATTGATAATCCTTGGTCCAATTACAGCAAAAGATTTTTAAACTCCAATTGCTACTGGCGCATAAAAATTTTTTTGTCTGGATATACAAAATATACAGTTTTGACTTGCATACAGATTCGACTTAAGAAGAAAACCATGGAACCTATCTTTGTATGTAACCCGGGGACTGCCTGTAAAGGGTTTTTAGATACTTCAACAATTCATATGACAAAAGTTTGGTATGGTTTCTCAGAAAAGGTTAGGCAAATGCAGCAAAATTTGACTGCTTGCTTGTTTCTGGTTAAAAATAATCCAACTTATAGGAGGTGCAAAGTTAGACTGGAGAGTCTTCAACTATTCAAGATGAATCCTTTACCATTAGACACGGTGATTGATGGAAACTTTCTAACTATGCTATATATTATACTATCTAACTCATGTTTTATTTTTAGACACCTTTGATAAATCATTTACACCTTCCTATGAGGCATATGTTGAGGTTTTTTCTATTAAGAATCAATTACTGGTCACTAGTACAGCCACAGGTACTAAGTGTCATGCAAACTACTGTACTGGGGCTGCATCTCCCCGTAGAAATTGTAAGATCATGGCCCCATAGTGGTCTCAATGGAGCACGACGAGTTGGGAGGCCACACCACAAAGTATCGTGCGGTTCCTATTCCTTCCTCGATTTGCGATGTGACCACTCAGCTCCCTATGGAGAGGGGAGGGGTAAGGGGCGCTGCCAGGATTCAGATCGGTCATGTGAATGGGGCCTAAGACTGGTGAGGACCCACAAATGAAACTGTCAATGAGAAAGCTCTTGTTAGCTACCGATATGCCTTGATGTTTAGAGCAGTGATCTAGATCTAGAGCAGTGACGGTGAACCTGGCGGCCGAGTGCCCAAACTGCAACCCAAAACCCCCCTTATTTATCGCTAGGTGCCAACAAAGAATTAAAGCAGTAACTTATTGCTCCCTGTTCTTTAACAACTTTCGATCATGTTGGCCTCCTGAGGACAAGATGGAAAATTTGCATCACTTTAGCTTCTTTCCAGTGTCCCTCTGTACACAGAGAATCGTGGGGCCTGCAGAAGGTCCTCAAAAGATAATTTGTCACTCATTCTCACTCTTCCTACAGTCCCAAGCAGTGAAATAAGTATCACTTTAATATATGACCGAAAGCAGCATCTTTTAAGTTGCTTGGAACTGCAGGAAGAGTCTTTGAATCCTATGTGATGCGCTGGGGTGATGGCCCTGGTGCCCACAGAAAGGGCTCTGAGTGCCGCCTCTGGCACCCATGCCATAGGTTCACCACCACTGGACTAGAGTCTGGTATACAGAATTAAGAAGCAATGATAGGTTTTGTTCGTACCTCATTGTTTTAGCAAAGACTACGGCAGTGTCAGGATTGGTAAAGAGCGGTGTAAATCACTAATGTCAGAAGCGACAATTAACTGTAATGACGACTTCCACCACTAGGTGGCTCACTCCCACTATAAACCCAATTGTTATTTGAGCAACGCAGTTCGCAACTCGTCCTTCAGTCTCTATTTTATTTTAGGCCACAAAAAAAAAAAAAAAATGACTCCTGATGTCACTAATGCAGAATGATTATTTCCCGGTCTCATTCAGACGGGTGTTTTGACATCACTATGCTATCCGTTTTTTTGTGGATAGTATAATAATGACCCATTGATTTCTATAAGTGTGTTCACATGTCCTTTTATTTATTTAATGGATGTGTAGATTGCGAGAAAAAAAATTGCAGCATGCAATATTTTTCTCTCACATGCAGACCACAGACCTCCATAGAAGTCAATGGATTTGCAAAAAACAAAAAAAACGGCACACGGATGGCGGTCCGTTTTTTCTCAAATGTTGTTAGACAACCAACTGGGCAGGGCAGAAAAAACATTAGTAATCCATTCATGAAAAAAACGTATGTGGATACAATACGGACTACAGGGGCGTAACTACAGGGGTATCAGCCATAGCAGCTGCTATGGGGTCCGCAGTGTCAAGGGCCCTAGCATCTGGGGTTTTGGGTGTGTATATGTATGATACACACACATCACACACATGTGTATATAAGGTAGTGCATGTATTATATATGCGGTATGTACATACTATATGTATGTTTATGCTGTATCTGTGTATGATGTGTGTGTGATTGTAATTAACCCACATGTGTGAGCACACAAATATTTCTATTTTTTTAAGGGAGAAAAGGGCCACATTTAGAAGTTTGCTATGGGGCCCTGCCTCTCCTAGTTACGCTACTGATGGACTGTACACAGATATAACCGGTCCACATTTTTTGGAAACGTGCAATGGACATGTTTGTTTGAATGAGCCTTAACCCTTTCAGAAGCCAATTATTTTATCAATCCACCACTCAAAGAGACATAAAACTTTTACTTGGCAACATAGCCATATGAGGGCTGTGTTCTGTATGGTGCCATGTTAATAGTACTACAAAACAGTAAATAAACTTTTGGGGGTTGAAATTCCACCACAGTTAACAGCATTTAGTGGTTACCTTTAATTATTGGTAACATTTACATGTTTACTGTTAGGTAGCCACTGAAGCCCCTCATGTTTTCCAGCCTCTTAGTATATCTGACCCACAGCTGAATTCAGCTATAACCTGCACAAGGATTGTGGCGCAGGATATATTACCGTACATTCAGCAGGCAGGGTGTCCCCATGCCTTCACTTTTCTAAAGAGTCGCAATAGAGTTAAAAAAAGTGGCCAGGACCTGCAGGACCTATTCCTGTCAGAGTTTGTGGCTCGGACAGCCTACGCTTCTGTCATTGGCATGGATCTCAAACGCCATTGACAGGAGGGAAGACTGTTAGAGCACAAAACTCTGAGAGGAATCTGCTTGTAGACCAGCGCTACACAGTCTGCAAACAATGGACCTTGCCCCTATGAATGGACACGTCTGTCTGCAGAAGGACTTAAACCAAGAGTCCACCATGCACAGGAACCATCCAGAAAAACCAGTCAGATTTCTCCACAAAAATTGCCTTCAGGGCACAAGTTGTTTAACACTTTCTAAAAGCTTTTCCTTTTCCAGAATGACTTCTCTTCATGCTGGGAAACAACAAAAAAAAAGTTATTGCGTCAGTTGACAGGTATTCTACAGCGCAGTGTTTATATAGGACTCTACAATAATAGTTATATACAGAGAGACTGGGGTATACACTACTCACATAAAGTTAGGGATCTGCCTGGAGGGTGACATTTCTGGATGAACCTGAAATGCAATAATCTATACAGGTGACATTATTGTGATCTTCTCTAAAATTTTTAATGTACGTATAAATCTGTTCAATGTTTCCTTACTTTTTGCACAGCTTTCAGTTCTCTAACAAGGAGCATAACAGAAAAATGCACAACAGGTGCTGGATCCATAAAATGCACCCAAGATTTTCTGGTTCACTTAGATTTGGAATTTAAAAAGTCCTCCTCATCATGCTGATCACATTTTGACATAATGAGATCAAGTTGGCGCTTAAGAATTGATCATCAGTTCCTCACCATTGCGCGGATTCAAGCAGGACGTTCACAGATGAAAATGGTCACTGAGCTTTAGGGGTCACAGGGTATCATCAGCAGGTTGCAACAGAGAGACTGTAAGAGTCACAGAAATGCAAAGAAGTGGGTGATCTTTAGTCACATCCCACGCTGATAGCCAATTTATCATGAACAATATGGATCCAGATGATGAACGTCAGTCACATTTAAATGAGGCCAGAGGCACCCAAGTATCGCGTCCAGGGGTGGATTAAGACCGTCATGGGCCCTGGGCTGTATGAATATTATAGCCCCGATAAGTCTTTAAAAACCATTAACATCAGCAAGGTCTGTGTGCTAGACGACCTGCAAGGCTACCTGGGCACCAGGCACAAGTGTCATGTACGCTGGACCAGGGACCGGTGGGCCTCAGCGCTGTTCACTGAGCAGAAATAATAGACCCCAGTTTTTTCATACTAGTTGGGAAAGTAATGAAAAACTGTAAAACCCTTAATAAAAGCGAGACTATGGAATTAGCTAGGTCTTTTATACTCCAATATTTTGGGCCAGATAGCTTTATAAATCTCCCCCATTGTGCACCAATCTAAATAATCAGTGTTGAAACCAAATTGAAATGTATGCCAATTCTGGATGAGTGTAGATTTCAGCTATATCCTCTCTCCAGAAAAGACAAAGCATACAGTGAGGAAATATTTCATACAATGACGATTTTTTTTTCCACTTACAAAGAATGGAGATGTCTATTTTATCGTAGGTGCACACTAACTGTGAGCAGTCCTGTTTCTTCCACCAGATGGGTCGGGCAACAGCCCCGTGTGCAAACCAGTTGAAGAAATTGAGAGCGCTAGCAGCCGCCCCTGCCCCCAGTGAAAAAAAAATAAAAAAAATCTATAAATAAATAAGTACCTTCCAGGCTCTTCAGCAGAAAACACAATATAAACACCACGTTAAAGCATGCGTTGAACATAACATTACTTCGTTTGTAAATGCAAAATGTTAACGTAATTGTAATTAGGCAAATCACTCTCCTCCGCGTGGTAATGTAGTGCTTCAAATGCAATGTGTGACGCAGCCCATAATGTTGTCTTCTCCAAGGGTGTGAACTAGAGGGCTTAAAAGCAGGACACTGACTCAAATCCAAAATTTCAGTGTGCCTGCTCCTGTATATAACCCTCCACACATGGATTGTGTCCTCTCCTGTATATAACCCATCACGGGGCTGTGTCCTTCCTGTATATAAAACCCCCTCACGTGGATTTGTCCTCTCATGTCTTAACCCCTCACGTGGCTGTGTCCTCTCCGTCTATAACCCCCTCACTGGCTGGCCTCTCCTGTCTATAACCCCCTCCACGTGGCTTGTGTCCTCTCAGTTATAAACCCCTCACGTGGTAGTGTCTCTCATGTTCTATAAAACCCCTCACGGGATATGTCCTTCCTGTCTTAACCCCTCAGTGGCTTGTGTCCTCTCCTGCATATAACTCCCTCATGTGGCTTGTGTCCTCTCTGCATTAACTCCCTCAAGTGGTAGTGTCCTCTCATGAATATAATCCCCTCACTGCTTGTGTCCGCTCCTGTATATAACCCCTCACATGCCTTAGTGTCCTCTACTGCATATAACCCCGCACATGGCTTGTATCCTATCCTGTTATATAACCCCTCACATGCATAGTGTCCTCTCCTGTATATAAACCCCCTCACGTTGCTTGTATGACTATCCTGTATATAACCCCTCACGTGGCTTGGTCCGTCTCCTGTCATAACCCCTCACGTGGCTGTGTCCCTCTCCTGTCTATAACCCCCCACGTGACTTGTGTCCTTCTGTCTATAACCTCTTCATCGTGGCTTGTGTCCTCTCATGCTATAACCCCTCACTGCTAGTGTACTCTATGCATTAACCCCTCACAGGGCTTGTATCATCTCCTGTAAGTAAACACCCTCACATGCCTAGTGTATAGAGATGAGGCGGAACATGCTCGTCCGAGCTTGATGCTCGTTCGAGATTAGCGTACCGAAAACGTCGTTGCTCGGAACGAATACTTCGCACGCTCGAGAAAATGGCAGCTCCCGCCGTTTTGTTTTTGGCGGCCAGAAACAGAGCCAATCCCAAAGCAGGAGGACTCTGCACTACCACCCAGCCTGACGTGGTCCATACAAGTCGATAAGCAGGGGTTGGCTGGGCAAGATCAGGTGACCATGGATAGACTAGACGCTGCACGCGCTGCTCGGATCATTCTGGTCTGGCTGCCGCTAGGGGAGAGAGATGCTGCTGGTAGGGAAAGCGTTAGGGGGTTCTATTTAGCTACTGTTAGGCAGGAGTGGTTCTCCAAGAACCCAACAGCCTATTAGGCTACAATAACGTTCTTACTTTTTTTTTTTATTTGATTATTACCACTTTGTGAGGAATTAGCAGGGGACTTGCTACCGTTGTGTTTAGCTCTTAGTGGCACACATATCCACCCAAAAAACACCAAAGTGGCGAAAATGTAGTAGGGGTTGGATTTCAATTAGGGCACAGTCTGCATTTTTCCTTTTTATTTTACGTTTATTGGTTTAAAACTCAGTGTCATATCAGCTGGCATAGTAGTGGCTTCATACTTGGATAGAAAATAGCATAGGAGAATCCAAACGGAGACGCTACCAGTAGCTTATATATTGATTCTGGTTGATCTGCTGGTGGCTGTACTTGTCTGCAGTGCATCTACTAGCAATTGTGAGCAATTGGTCAGTGAGACTGCGACCGCTGTGTTTTGCGCGTAGTGACGCACATATCCTTGCAAAGTACCGAAGTGGGAAAATTTAGTAGGGGTTGGATTTAATTAGGCCACAGTCTGCAATGTCCTTTTTTATTTACGTTTATTTTGTTTAATAACTAGCGTCATCTCATCTGGCATAGTGTGTGCTTTCATACTTGGCTAGAATAGCCATAGGAGAATCCAAACGGCTTACGCCTACAGTGAGAGTTATATATTTGATTTTGGTGATCTGATGGTGGCTGTACTTGCTGCAGTGCTTCCTAGCAATTGTCAGCAATTTGTAGTGAGACTGAGGACCGCGTGTTTTGCGCTAGGACGCACAGATCCATTGCAAAGACCGAAGTGGGAAAAGTAGGAGGGGTTGGATTTCAAATTAGGCACAGTCTGCCATTGGTCTTTTTTATTTACGTTTATTTTGTTTAATAACTCAGCGTCATCTCATCTGGCCCATAGTAGGTGCTTTCATACTGGGCTAGAAATAGCCAGTAGGAGAATCCAAAACGGCTTACGCTACAGTAGCGTTATATATTTGATTTTCTGGTATGACTGCTGGTGGCTGTACTTGCCTGCAGTGCATTACTAGCCAATTTCAGCAATTTGTAGTGAGACTTGCGACCGGTGTTTGCGCTTAGTGACGCACATATCCATGACAAAGAACGAAAGTGGGAAAATTTAGTAGGGGTGGATGTCCAATTTAGGCACAGTTGCAGTTGTCATTTTTTATTTTACGTTTATTTGTTTAATAATCGGTGTCACTCATCTGGCCCATTAGTAGTGTGCTTTCATATTGGCTAGAAAATAGCCATAGCAATAGGATAGCGGTTTGGTTTTAAAAACTCAAAAAACACAAAAAAAAAAAAAAAACACAAAAAAAAAGTAAAAAAAAATTTAAAGCTATAACCTCATTTTAAACATGTTTAACCCGAGGGCTAGGGGTAGATGCGAGGGCGGGGACGTGGGCGTCCAACTACGGCAGGGGTCAGAGGCCGTGGTCTGGGCGGGGTAGGACACCAACCTGCTTATGAGGAGCAGGGGAACGCCGCAGAGCTACACTCCCTAGGTTATGTCTGAAGTTACTGGGACTCGTGGTAGAGCACTGTGAGGCCAGAACAGTACGACAGGTGATGTCGTGGATTGCTGACAATGTTCGAGCAATTTGTCCCCAGTCAGTTATTCCACGCAGTCAACCCATGTCACCGAAATCGCCAATCCTCCGCTCCGCACCTCAGCCTCCTCCCCCCCAGTCTGCCCCTCCCAGGAAAATTTTGGCATTTGAACCGGACATACTCGAGGAACTGTTTTTCTGGACCCTTCCCACAGTCACAAACCACTTGTCAGGTTGGCTGCTGAGCAATTTTCCGATGCCGGTTTTCCACCAGTACAGTATGTGGGATGATGACCTTCTTGACGTAGTGGAAGTGTGTAACGAGGGTCCGACGATGAGGAGACACGGTTGTCAGGACAGTGGGAAGTGTTGGTCAGGCAGGAAGTCCGAGGGGGGGGAGCAGAATGAGGGGATCGGAGGGATGATGAGGTGACCAGACCCACGCGGTTGAGAGGCCGGGTGAACACAGTTGCTCTGGAGGAGGAGAGTCCCGACAGAACAGTTGAAGAGGCAGTGGTGGGGCCAGACGGAGGGAGGGCCAGAGCTGGTGCATCAGCGCAAATGTGTCAACTGTGAAGCTCCGTGGCAGGGCTCTTGCGGCGAGGCTAGATCTTCAGCAAGTCTGGAGGTTCTTAAGGGAAACAACGGATGACCGAGGCCTCAGGCAGGGGTCCACCACTACTAGCTTAACTTACCACCAGTATGCGCAGGCATATGAATGCTAAACACGCCCACTCAGTGGCAACAAGGCCCGTTCACCTCGGCCGTGAACACCACGGCCCTCCTTCCCTGTGTCAGCTGATAGTCAGCCCCTGCCCCAGGACCAGCCACAAAAACACCATCGTCGCCTCACGATCAGCACAGCATCACCAGCGTTCAGCTCTCATACCCAGACGCTGGAGCGGAAACGAAACTATAGTGACAAACCACCCGCACGCCCAAGCCCTAATGTGCAATCCAGATGCTTGCCTGGAGGATGCTGCCCTATAGGCTAGTAGAGGACCGAGGCCTTTCGCAACCTCATGGCGGAAGGCCGGCCCTCGGATTCGGTCCCCAAGCCGCCACTACTTTTCCCGATGTACGTCCCAGCCCTGCACCAGCACGGTAGACAACATCACCCGTGCCCTGACACGCCGTTATGACAGGGTCCACCTGACCACGGAACGTGGAAGAGTGCTGCCGGGAAGGGCAACTATATATCGCTGACGGCACATTGGGGTGGTTAAATTGGTGGAGGCTGGGACCGAGTCTGACCTGGGGATGGTCCTATATGCCGACGCGAGGATTGCGGGGCCATACCCGGCCAGCCCCCCCCCCCCCCCCCTGGTGTTTCAGGCCTACTATGCCTCCTCCTCCTCCCACCCCTCCTCCACTCCTCCTCGAACTTACCATCCGTGAGGCACGGAAGCCATCAGTCGGTAGCTCTAGGACACAGCAGCAGTGCCGTTGCTAAGCGACAGCAGGCGGTCTCCAAACTGCGGAGCCTAGGCGATAAAGGCACAACGCCCAAGAGACTATTAACAGGGTCACGGCGCAGACGGATGTGGCTGGCAACGATGAACCTGGAAGCCAGGCATGGTTGTGTGTGACAACGGCCGAACCTGGTGGCGGCTCTGACAATCGGCGGACTGACAATGTGAACATGCATGGCCCAGGGTTAAATCTGATAGTTCAGCGTTTCTCAAGACATACCCCATATGGCAGATTGGCTCACGAAGGGCGCCGCCTCTGTACGCATTTCAGGAAGTCAGCACGATGTGCCACTATAGGGCAGCGCAGCGCCGCACTCAAATGCCCGCCTCCCGACTGTTGTGCGAGTGCCCACGAGGTGGATTCAACACGACCATGTATCAGAGTTTACCAGCAGCGCTGAGCCCTGTAGACTGCCAGAGGTCAACTTCACAGAATGGTATCGGTCAGCAGCTTCCTCAAGTCTACAATGAGGAGTGGACGTGCATGCTGATATCTGTCAGGTGCTGATAAAACTTGAGGATTCAACACGATGGTCAGTGGCGATGCGCCCATAATCACCTCACCATCCCGCTGCTTGGGCCCATGTGAAAAACTCTCTGATCAGCAGGAAGTCGGAAGCTTTGCGATCGTCACAAGAGACGGGGGAAGAAGATTCCCTTGTTGATAGCCAAGCACCCTTAGGTCTGTTTATCAGCGCATAGCGGAGGAGGTGGAGGTGGAGGAGGATGAGGAGGAAGAGGAGGAGAATGTTGGACCGAGACACAAGAGGGACCATTGTTGAGTCCTGTACTCCGCATGTATGGGCAGAAGAAAGAGGAGTTGGAGGAGGCGGGAAATGGACATCAGCAAGTGAGGGGAGTGAATTCTACGCGTTGGTACTCTGGCGTATATGCAGATTCATGCTAGGTGCCTTATCGTGCCCTCGCGTTCAAAGAATTGATTCCAGCACCGATACTGGGTGTTCACTCCCTGGACCCACGGCGTACAAGCAAAATCTTTACACTCTCATCCCTGCAGAGGAAAGGCGTGGAGAGCATGAATACCACGCAGGCCTGCGGGCACAAGCTGGAAACAGTATTTCTTCTGACAGCGCTAGCGGCAGAGTGCGTAGTCTCGGGACAAAGTTAGCGAGGAGAGTAGGCGAGAAGGCAGCTTGTCCACACTGGCAAGGGACGCTGTACAAGGCTTTTGCCAGCTTTATGTCACCCCAGCACGCACTTCACCTGTCCACCGTCTCGGCAGGAGTAGGGCTGATCTTTACACAAAAGATGGTGAGGATAACGTAGCGGGATGACCATACCATCGTTTCCTAAATGATCACACAGCTCCCTACAACTATGGGTTTCAAAAGCTGGACAGTGGGCCACGAACTTGCGATGTACGCCTTGAGGTTCTTGCCCCTGCCATGCCGCTAGCGTCTGTCCGAGCGGGTTTTTCAGTGAAAAGCTGCGTGGCCCATCACCGATAAAGCGTAAAGCCTGTCAATGACGAGTGACAGGCTGAGCTTATTAAGATGAAATAAAGCCTGGATTCTCATAATTTCCAATCTCCACCAGGTGAAGGCCAAGCTCAACCTGAATAAGTGATCCACTCCTCCTCATCATTTTCATCCTTAGCCTCCTCTTGCAGTAAAGCAGAGGAAACTGAATATTTTGACAGGGCCCACTGGCTCTTGCGATAGTACTTTATGCATTTAATTTTTCGGAGCGGCCACCGACCCGAGTCCTCTGTTTTAAACACTTTTGGAGTGTCCACATAAAGGACTCAATCTATTCAATTTTTCTGGAGGCCAACCGACCGTTCATGTTTAAACAATTTTTGGGGTTCCACATAAAGGCACTCATCATATTCTATTTTCTGGAGGGCCACCTACCTGCTCCTCTGGTTGAAAACTTTTTGGGACTGCACATACGCACCATCAGATTCCATTTTTCTGGAGGGCCACCTACCTGCTCCTGGTTTAAACATGTTTTGGGACTGCCAAATACAGGCAATCAACTATTCTATTTCCTGGAGGGCCACATACCGGCTACTCTGGTTTGAAAAATTTTGGGGACTTGCCACATACAGGCACTATCCAAGTACATGTCTTCCATAGCAGCCTCCACACGTGTCTCCATTGTACCTACAAAAGTCGTACATATAGCTGACTCCATACATGTCCCTTAATTCAACGGTGTGTCAGCAGAAGATTTGGGTGTTTTCATGGATCCACATCAAAGTTGTTAACTTTGTCGCCACCCAGCTGTGTGATCCACAAAATTACTAATAAACTTTATCATTACCAATATTATTTCAGCGCTTATTGCGCATCGTTTTACATTCCCCTCACCCGCCATATCCTAAACTTATAAGAACGCTACTACACTTGATCTTATACAAAAGGTTCTTAGAAGTGCGTTGGGGAGGAGCCTAGATGACAGGGGCTTGGATTGGCGTGAAGCTAGCCTGGCAGCGGGCGCCAAACTCCATGCCAAGATTCCAACTAACATAGTTAACTGCAGGCACCTAATCTATACTAGTTCACTGCCTTCATAAATGGTCCCCTTATAACACGAGCTGTGTCAGGCAGATTGTGGGTTGTTTTAATGGCTTCCATGTTAACTTTGCGCCCACCTGCGTGTAATCCACAAAAAATATGGCCCAAAACTTTGATCATGTACCGATATATTTTGAGCGCGTCTTGCTCACCTCCTCGTTTCCTCCTGCACCCATGGTTTGAAGCCTGAGTCCATTTAGGGATGTCGCCCTGCCATCTCTAGCCTGCTGCCGCTGACTCTGCAATTTGGCCCCCCGTCACCTATGTGTCAGGGTCAATTATTGCCATGTGTTAGATGCTATCTAGCTTCATCGGGTCACTCTGTCATGGAACATGCTGTTGCCCATCATTTTGGCATAATGAGTGCGATAAGCAGCCTCAGAGCATCCATGCATGCTGCCAATGCGTTTCATGTCCATTTCCGTGGTGTTTCATCCTTTTATGAGGTTCCAGGGTTGGCAAGCTTACATGTGCAGAGCCTGGTACCTTGAAAAATGCTCGGTCTCCCAGTGACTTCAATGGGGTTCGTTATTCGAGACGAGCATCGAGAATCGGAAAGTTCGTCTCGAATAACGGTACCCGAGCCTTTATAAGTGCTCGCGCATCCCACTAGTGTCCTTCCTGTATATACCCACTCACATGCATAGTTCCTCCTTGTATATACCCCCTCACAGGGTGTGTCCTTCCATGTAAATAAACCCCTACATGCCTAGTGTCCTCTCTGTAAATAACCCCCTACCATGCCTTGTGGTCCTCTCCGTAAAAACCCCCACACATGCGCTAGTGTACCTCTCCTGCTATATAAACCCCCTCACGTGGCTGTGTCTCCTCACTGTATATAACCCCTCACTGCCTGTGTCCTCTCCTGTATAACCCCCCCTCACGTGGCGTTGTGCTCCCTCCTACTGTCTATAAACCCCTACACGTGTGCTTTGTGTCCATGGGATTGAAGACAGATGCACAAAAAAGTCTCAAAAAGAAGCCAAAATTTGCGCCTCTCAGATAGGAAAAAAGCTAGGATAATACATTGCGCAAAAAAGAACTTTCCAAACGTCTCAAAATTTTAACCTAAAGAAAAAAAAAAAAACTGATACATGTCCCCCCATTGTGGCTTTATGTGGATCTTTATTTTCTCAGAGTTGTTCCTCTTATTATGTGGTTTTAGATCTGTTCTCAATAAACGTATGCTTTTATTACAATGTAAATTGGTGCTTTGTCTTGGATTCTTTGGTCAGGGACATTATTTGGAAAACTCAGATTTATGGGATGCTGACAACCAAAAAGCTTAGTGCAAAAATACAGCACAGCGCATCTTTTAGAGTGGAACCAGGCATTAATGCGGGTCTTTGATTTTCACAAAAGGTTTCCATAGCCTTACAAGGGATTGCTTGTAACTATATATTTTTCCACACCAGTCGAAAGTCCATAGGCGTAACTAAGGCAAACTTACTTAGCAGGTGCAGATTGTGCAATTCTGAACATTTGTGGGCCAAAGGATGTAAAAACTCTATTGGACTTCACACGCTGTCCACTATCTGCAATATTTGCATGTTTCCAAACGGTCTGCGAGCAGGCAAATACATTAGTAGTGGTAGGGATTGGATTGCAGGTTGGCCTTAACGCACTTAAAGGGTTAACAATTTCTGCCAATAATTGTATTGTTTTATTATCTTATACAAAAGGTTCTTAGAAGTGCTGTTTGGGGAGTAGCCTAGAGACAGGGGCTTGGATTGGCGAAAGCTCGCCTGGCAGCGGAGCGCCAGCTCCATGCCAAGATCCAACTAACATAGTTTTAACTGCAGCACCTTTAATCTACTACTAGTTCACTGCCTTCATACATGGTCCCCTTATCAAACGAGCTGTGTCAGGCAGAATTTTGGCTTGTGTCCTCTCCTGTATATAACCCCCTCACATGCCTAGTGTCCTCTCCTGTATATAACCCCCTCACGTGGCTTGTGTCCTCTCCTGTCTATAACCCCCTCACGTGGCTTGTGTCCATGTGGATTTGAGACATTTGCAACAAAAAGTCTCAAAAAGAAGCCAAAATTTGCGCCTCTCTAGATAGGAAAAAAGCTATGATCATACATGGCGCAAAAAAGAACTTCCAAACGTCTCAAAAATTCACCTAAGAAAAAAAAAACTGATATATGTCCCTCATTGTGACCTTATGTGGAACTTTATTTTCTCCGAGTTGTTCCTCTTTATTATGTGGTTTTAGATCTGTTCTCCAATAAACTTATGCTTTTATTTACAATGTAAATTGTGTGCTTTGTCTTGGATTTCTTTGGTCAGGTACATTATTTGGAAACTCAGATTTATGGATGCATGACAACAAAAGCTTAGTGCAAAATACAGCACAGCGCATCTTATTTTATGAGTGGAACCAGGCATTATATGCGTCTATTGAATTTTCACAAAAGGTTTCCATAGCCTTTACAAGGGATTGTCTTGTAACTATATATTTTTTCCACACCAGTCGAAAGTCCATAGGCGTAAATAAGGTCAAACTTACTTAGCAGGTGCAGATCTGTGCAATTTCTGAACATTTGTGGGCAAAGGATGTACAGCTCCAAAAGGTGCTTCTACCTAATACTGGTCGAATAATATACTGTGTGGCGACTGACCAGGTGGAGTTTCGAGGGGGTTTGTCTTGTTATAATGGTGGAGCAAAAATATGGGCAGTGCGTGGCAAAGTAATAGGGGCAAAATTCGAATTGTTCTGATTTTACCAGGTGCCGGCCGCCGCAGTGATATATTTTGAAGTGGAAATATTAAAGGGGTCGGATGAATCATTTCTGTACTCCACGGTAAGTTCCTTTTTGGTCCCTCAGGAAACTATATTGACACAGTTGTTTAAGACAGTTTTTCAGAATTTTCTTTTGTGCAGAAGTACTTTCTATATCCCTGCCCTGTACATGTCCTCAAAGCGGATGACCCGGCTAGTTAACAGACGGACCCTCATACTTACGTGACGCATCGGTGAAGCTTTTCTTTCTGGATGTACTATAGTCCCCCAGGCGGGCAATGATCAGATGTCCTGGTTCTGATATGAAGTTTTATTTTATAATCTCTGCTCAATTACAGCGCAAAAGATTTTAAAACTCTAATTGCTGACTGGGGAAAAAAAATTTTTTGTGCGGAATCTACCAAATATACAGTTTTGAACTTCATACAGATTCGACTTAATAAGAAAAACCATGGAAACCACTACTTTGTATGTAACCGGGACTGACCTGTAAAGGGTTTTTAGATACTTCAACAATTCATATGACAAAAGTTTTGGTATGGTTCTTCGGAAAAGGTTGGTTAAATGCAGCAAATTTGACGGGGCTATGCTGGTTGTTTTTGGTTAAAAATAACCAAGTTATAGGAGGTGCAAAGTAGACTGGGAGAGTCTTCATAGTCAAATGAATCCTTTAACCATATGACAGCGGTGATCGATGGGAGAATTTTTAACTTTGCTATAATATTATACTACTAAAACTCATGTTTTATTTTAGACACCTGATAATCATTTACAACCTTCCCTAAGAGGCGTATGTTGAGGTTTTTTCTGATTAGAACAATTACTAGTCATAGTACCAGCCACTAGGTACTATCATGCAAACTACTGTCAGCGGCGGGCTGCATTCCTCCGTGAGAATTGTAAGATGTATGGCCCCAAGTGGTCGGCATGGAGAGAAAGTCGGGAGGCCACATCCACAAGTATTAGTTGCGTTCCTATTCCTTCCTATCGCGATTTGCGATGTGATCCACTCAGCTCCCTTATTGGAGAGGGAGGGGTAAGGGGCGCTGCCAGGAATTCAGCATCGGTCATGTAGATGGGGGCCTAAGACTGGTGAAGGACCCCAAATGAAACTGTCAATGAGGGAAAGCTCTTGTTAGCATACTCGATATGCCTTGATGTTTATGATCTAGAGCACGTGAGTACGCAACCTGGCGCTGAGTGCCCAAAACTAGCACACCCAAAACCCCGCCCTTAATAGACGCGAGGTTACAACATAGAATTAAAGCAGTAAGTATTTGTTCCCCTTTGTTCTAACAACTTTCGATCATTATGGCCATCCTGAGGACAAGTTTGAAAATTTGCATCCTTCACGCTTCTTTTCAGTGTCTCCTCTGTTACACAGAGAATCGTGGGCGCAGAAGGCCTCAAAAGATAATTTGTCACTGCATTCTCCTCTTCGCCCTTTTTGTTTTTTTTTTTCTTTCACAGCACAGTCCCAACGTGCAATATTAGTAACTTTAATTATGACGCGAAAGCAGAACATTTAGTTGGCTTGGAACTGGCAGGCACGGTCTTGAATCTATGTGAGCGCTGGGGTGACGGCCATGTGTGCCCAACAGAAAAGGGCCTATGAAGTGCCGCCGCTGGCTACCCATCCCATAGGTTACACACTGATCTTAGAGTCTATGGGTAACATGAATACGAAGCAACTGATAGTTTTGTTCATACCTCATTGTTTAGCAAGAGACTATGGCAGTTGTCCAGGATTGGTAAAGAGCGGTGTACATTCACTAATGGTAGAAGCGAATTACTGGTATTGACGACTTCCATCCACGTAGGTGGCTTCAGCTCCCACTAGTAAACGCCAATTGTATTTGAGCAACCGCCAGTTCGCAACTTCGTCCTTCAGTCCTCTTATTTTATTGTTAGGCCCAAAAAAAAAAAATAAAATGACGTCCTGATGTACACGTAATGCAGAATGATTATTTCCCCCGGTCTCATTCAACGGGTGTTTTTGACATCACTTGTCTTATCGTTTTTTGTGGATAGTATAATAAGACCCATTGTGTTCACATGTCCTTTATTATATCTTAAAATCATGTGTATATGTGGAAAAGAAATTGCAGCATGCAAATTTTTTCTCACACAGACCAAAGGACTCCACTAGAACGTCATGGATCGCGAAAAAACAAACAACGCACAGGTATGGCATCGTATGGGGTCGTTTTTTCTCAAATGTTGTTAGACCCAATTGGTGCAGGGCAGAAAAACATTAGTAATCCATTCATGAAAAAAATTGTAGGTGGATACAATACGGAGACAGCAGGGGCGTAACAACAAAGTGGATCAGTTCGTTAGCAGACTGCTATTGGGGTCGCAAATTCAAGGGCCCTAGCAATCTCGGGGTTTGGTTGTGTATATGTATATGATTACACACACACCCAGTCAGCACAGCGTGTGTGCTATATTAAGGTAGTGCTCTTATTATATATCTGATGTATATACTATAATGTACATCACTGCCACTTATCTAGGTTACACCTGTCCAATGCTCGTTAACCACTTATATAATCAGCCAATCACATGGCGGCATTTAGGCATGTAGTACATGTCTAAGACAATCTTCCTGCAGTCAAAGTCGCGAGCATACAGTTATGGGGAAGAAAGGTGATTGAGTGCTTTGAAGATGGCGCGTAAGCGGTTGTTGGGCATGAAGGGCTGGTCGGATAGTATTTCAAACTGCTGATCTCTGGGATTTTCACGCACAATCAGCCTCTAGGGTTACAGAAATGGTTTTGCCGAAAATGAAAAAACTCAGTGTAGCAGCAGTTCTGGGGCGGAAATGCCTTGTTATGTCAGAGGAGAATGTGCAAGGACATGGTTCGAGCTGATGAGTAAAGGCAAACAGTTGACTTCAAATCGCCCACCCTTACAACCAAGGTAGGAAGAAGAGCATCTTTAATGCACAGACGTACGTCGTACTTTGAGGCAGATGATGCCGCCTCCTTTCAGCTAGAATCAGGAAACTGAGCTACAATTGCACAAGGCTCATCGAGAATTGGAACAGTTAGAAGATTGAAAAAAACCGTTGCCATTGTTCTGATGAGTCTCGACTTTCTCTGATGTGACCGAATTGCATGTTGTGTAGGGTCAGAATTTTGGCGTCAACAAACCATGAAAGCAGGATCCATCCTGCCTTGTTCAACGGTTAGCTGGTGGTGTGTGTGTCATGGGTGGGAGATATTCTCATCCCACCACCCTTGCACTCTTTGGCCGCCTTGTTATCCAATTGAGCTATATTGCAACGCCACAGCTCTACCTGATTATTGTTGGCTGAACCATTGCCTACCTTTATGACCACAAGTACCCAGACATATGATGGCTACTTTCACAGGATAATGCGCCGATTCATAAAGCTGAAATCTATCTCAGATCGGTTTCTTCTGAACATGTCAATGAGGTCCTACTGGAGCTCGCAAATGGCTCTCCACAGTCACGCAGATGAATCAATCCAATAGTAGCATCTTTGGGATGTGGTGGACAGGAGATTCGCATCTGGATGTGCATGCGCGACAAATCTGGGCGGAACTGTGTGATGCCATGCATCAATGGACCAAAATCTACTGAGGAATGCTTCAAGTACGTGTTGAATCTAGCCACGAAGAATATTAGGGCAGTTCTGAAGGCAAAAGGGGTCCAACAACCGTTCTTAGCATGGTGTACCTATAAGTAGGCCGGATGAGTGTTGTTATGCTGTATGGCTGGTATTGTATGCTATGTACATGTGTGATTGTACAGGTCCCATATGTGAAGCACACAAATATTTCCATTTTTAAGGGCCGCCAGTTTAGAAGTTTGGCTATGGGCCCTACAGCTCATAGTTATCTGTCTGACTGGACTATAGCACAGATTAGATACTGTCCACATTTTTACGGAAATGTGGCATTGGACAGGTTTGTTCTTAAAAAATGAGCCTAAACTCTTCAGAAGCGCAATTATTGTTCATCATAATCCCACCACTTTTTTTGGCACATAGCCCTACGAGGGCGTGTTTTGTATGGGCAATTTCAAATAGGTTATGACAGAACAGTTAATAATACTTTTGGGGTGAAATTCTTTTAACACAGTTTCCTTCCTGCATTTAGTGTTTACTTTAATTTGTAAATTTACATGTGTAACTGTTGGTAGCCAGCTGAAGCCCCTCATGTTTTCCAGCCTCTTAGTATATCTTACCCACAGCTGAATTCAGCTATAAACGCTGTCCAAAGGATTGCAGGTACATTCAGCAGGAACGGGGTGTCCCCATGGCCTTCACTTTTCTCAAAGAGATCCAAGAGCGTTTAAAAAAGTGGCCAATCAGGGATGTGCACCAGCCAACTGCAGGACATATTCCTGTCAGCGTTTGCGGCCTGTCGACCAGCCTATGTTTCTGTCATTGGCATGGACCTAAAACTGCATTGACAGGGAGGAAGGACTGTTAGAGCACAAATACTCTTGAGAGGTAATCTGCTTGAGCCAGCGCTTACAACAATTTCTGCAAACAATGGACCGTGCCCTATAGATGACACCGTCGTATTCTGCAGAAGGACTTAAACCAGAGTCCACCTGCACAGGAACCATCCAGTAAAAACCTATTCAATCACTCTCTCCACACAAAAGTTGTTTAATACCTTCTAAAAGCTTTTCCTTTCCAAATGACTTTTCTCATGTTGGAACAACAAACATAAGTTATTGCGTCAGTTGAAGGGATTTCTGACTACAGCGCAGGTGTTATATAGGACTTACAATAATATTATAAAAGAGAGACTGGGATATACCACTACTCATACAGTTAGGTGATCTGCCTGGAGGGTAAACATTTCTGGATGGACACTGGAAATGGCACATGATCTTTCAGGGTACATTATTTGATCTTCTCCAAATTTTTAGTACGTTATAATCGTTCAAGTTTCCTTACTTTTTGGCACAGCTTTCAGTTCTCTACACAAGGAGCATAACAGTAAAAATAAGCCACAACAGGGCGGGATCCATAAAATGCACCCAAGATTTTCTGGTTCTCCTTAGATGTTGGAATTTAAAAGTCCTCCTCACATGGCTGATCATCATTTGACATAATGAGATCAAGTTGGCGCTTAAAATTGATCATAAGTTCCTCACCATTGTCGAGGATGCAAGGGACGTTCACCAGATGAAATGTCATGAGCTTTTGGGGTCCCAGGGGGACATCAGCCACTGTTGCAACAGAGAGACTGTAAACGAGTCACAGAATGCTAAAGAAGTGGTGATCTTTAGTCAGGATCCCCCCCTGGATAAGGCCATTTAATCGGGAACAACTAGATCTCAGTGATGATACCGTCGTCCAACATTTCAATGAGATGCAGAGGCACCCCAGTCTACTCGTCTCTACGGGAGGATAAGACCAGTAATGGGGCCCTGGTGCTGTAGAGTCATGATAGCCCCTATATAGCTCTTTAAAAAAACCATTAACATCGCAAGGTCTGTGTGCTAGGGACGACCTGAAAGTGCAACCCGAGCACGCGAGCACAAAGTGTACAGCATGGAGCTGTACGCTGGACCAGGACCGGTGGGCCTGCACGCTGTTTCACTTGAGCAGAAATAAGTAGACCCCAGTTTTTTCATACTAGTTGGTAAAGTAATAAAAACTGTAAACCCTTTATAGAAAGACCTAGCTAATTCCATAGTCCTCGGCTTATTCGCGCAATATTTTGGGCGAGATAGCTTGATTGATCCCCCCCTTGGTGCAACAATCAATAATCTAGTGTTGAAACCAATATGAAATGTATCCAAATTCGGAGAGTGTAGATTCAGCTATACCTCTCTACCATAAAAGGCAAAGCATACTAGTGGGGAAATTTTCATACAATGACAATTTTTTTTTTCCCTTACAAGAATGGAGGATGTCCATTTTATCGTAGTGCAACTTTAACTGTGAGCAGTCCTGTTTCTTCTCCAACAGTCGTGTCGGGTACCAGTCCCGCGTGTGCATGCAGTGAAAAATTGAGTGCGCTAGCACCGCCCTCGCCCCCCAGTGAAAATAAAAAAAAAAAAAAAATCTATAATAAACATAAGTACCCTCCAGGCTCTTCAGGAGAAAACAGCACACATAAACACCACGTTAAACGGCATGCGTTACATACATTATTGCGTTTTTGTAATGCAAAATGTTAACAGGTAATTGTAATTGGCAAATTCACTCTCCTCCCGCTGTTGTAATGTGTGCTTCAAATAGCAATGTGTGACTGCTAGCCTCATAATGTTTGTCTCTCCCAGGGTGTGAGCTAGAGGGCTTAAAAGCAGGACACTGACTCTCAAATCCAAAATTTCCAGTAGTGCCTGCTCCTGTGATAATCTCACCAGCTGTGTCTCCCTAATACCCATCGACGTGGTTTCCCTACTGTTATGACCCTCCGTGCTTGTCTCTCCTGTGATAACCGCGTATCGGGTCCTCCCGTATACCCCCGTATCGGCCTCACGGGCTGGTCCTTCTGTATAAAACCCCCTCAACGTGGCTTTGTCCTCTCATGTCTATAACGCCCTCAGTCCGCGAGTGGCGTGTCTGTCCATCTCCTTGTCTATAACCCCCTCACTTGGCTGGCCTCTCCCTTGTCTATAACCCCCTCGCACGTGCTTGTGTCCTCTCAGTTAACCCTCAGATGCCTATCATACCTCACGTTGCCTCTGTAACCCTCAGTGGCTTTGTTCCTCTCCTGCATATAACTCCCTCATGTGGCTTGTGTCTCTCTGCTAACTCCTCAAGTAGTTCTCTGATAATAAATCCCCCACTGGCTTGTGTCCGCCTTTCCTGTATATAACCCCTCACATGCCTATGTCCTCACTGGCATATGAACCCCGCACATGGCTTGTATCCTATCCTGTATATAACCCCTCCACATGCCTAGTGTCCTCTCCTGTATATCAAACCCCCTCACGTGGTGTACCCTCTCTCCCCGAGTAGTGCTTGGACTCATCCTGTGTCATTAACCCCCTCACGTTGCTTGGTCCGCTCTGCCTGCTCATAACCCCCTGCACTGGCTGTGTCCCTCTCTCCTGTCATAACCCCGCCACGTGTGGTCTTGTTGTCCTCTCATCTGGCGGTCTTATCTATAACCCCCTCACTGCCTAGTGTACTCTCCTGCATATAACCCCCTCAAGGCTTGTATTCCATCTCCTGTAGTATACACACCCCTCACACTGCCTAGTGTACTAGAGATAGGCGGACCATGCATCGTCCGAGCTTGATGCTCGTTCGAATTAGCTACCGAAACGTGCTCGTTGCTCTTGCGACGATATACTTTCGCACGCTCGAGAAAATGGTCAGCTCCCGCCTTTTGCTTTTTGGCGGCCAGAAACAGAGCCAATCCACAAGCCAGGAGGACTCTGCACTGCACTCACCCAGCATGACGTGGTCGCATACAAGCTCGATAGCGGTGGTTGGCTGGCAAGATCAGGTGACCATGGATACGACTATGAGCCGCTGCACGCGCTGCTCGGATCATTCTGTGTCTGGCTGCCGCTAGGGGAAGAGCTGCTGTCTGGTAGGAAAGCGGTAGGGGTGTTCTATTTAGCTACTGTTAGGCAGGAGTGGATTCTCCAAGAACCCAACAGCCTATCTTAGGCTACAATAACGTTCTTACTGTTTTTTTTTATTTAATTATCATACCATTTTGTGGGAATGTATCAGGGGACTTGCTACCGTTGTGTTTAGCTCTTAGTGGCACACACTATCCACTCTCAAATAGCACCACGAAGTGGCGAAAATGTTAGTAGGGGTTGGATTTCAATTAGGCACAGTCTGCATTTTTCCTTTTTATTTTACGTTTATTGGTTTAAAACTCAGTCGTCATCTCACTGGCATAGTAGTTGCTTCCCATACTTGGACTAGAAATAGCATAGGAGAATCCAACGTTCAAGACGCCTTACCAGTAGCTTTATATATTGGATTTCTGGGTTGATCTGCTTGTGGCTGTACTTGCTGCAGTGTCATCTACCTAGCCAATTGTGAGAGATTTGTCAGTGAGGCCTGCGACCCTGTGTTTTGCGCGTTAGTGACGCACATCTCCATTGCTAAGTACCGAAGTGGGAAAATTTAGTAGGGTTGGGATTACATTAGGCCACAGTCTGCACTTGTCCTTTTTTATTTTACGTTTATTTTGTTTAATAACTAGCGTCACTCATCTGGTCATAGTGTGTGCTTTCATACTTGCCTTAGAAATAGCCATAGGAGAATCCACAACGGCTTAACCCTACAGTGAGGTTCTATATTTGATTTTGGTGATCTGCTGGTGGCTTGTACTTGCTGCAGTGCTATCACTAGCAATTGTCGCATTTGAGTGATACTGACGCGACCGCTGTGTTTTGGCGCTTAGGTACGTCAAGTATCCATTGCAAAGACGCGAAGTGGGAAAATTTAGTAGGGTGTTGTGTTTCAAATTAGGGCACAGTCCTGCCCATTGTGTCTTTTTTATTTACGTTTATTTTGTTTAATAAGCTCAGCGTCATCTCATCTGGCCATAGTAGGTGCTTTCATACTGGGCTAGTAAAATAGCATAGGAGTAATCCAAAACGGCTTACTGCCTACAGTCGATTATATATTTGATTCTTCTGGATACTGCTGGTGCTGTGACTTGCCTGCATGCAATTACTAGCCATGTTTCAGCAATTTGTAGTGAGACTTGCGACCGGCTGTTTTTTGCGCTTAGTGACGCACATATCCATGCAAAGACGAAGTAGGGAAAATTTACGTAGGGGTTGGATGTCCAATTAGGCACAGTTCGCTCATTTGTCATTTTTATTTTAACGTTTATTTTGTTTAATAACTCGGTGTCACTCATCTGGCCATAGTAGTGTGCTTTCATATTGGCTAGTAAAATAGCCATAGCAATAGGAGCGCGTTTGGTTTTAAAAACGTCAAAAAAGCACAAAAACAAAAAAAAAACACAAAATAAAAAAGGTAAAAAAAAATTAAAGGCTATAACCTCATTGTAAACAGTTTACATCCCGAGGGCTACGGGGTAGAGCGAGGGCGGGGACTTGGGCGTCCAACTACGTGCAGGGGTCAAGGCCGTGGTCCTGGGCGGGGTAGAGACACCACCTGTCTTAGAGTGAGCAGGGGAACGTCCGTCAGAGCTACACTTCCCTAGGTTAGTCTGAGTTGGCTGGGACTCGTGTAGAGACGTTGAGGGCCAGAACAGTACGACAGGTGATGTCGTGGATTGCTGAAGCAAGTGATTCTAGCAATTTGTCCCAGTCAGTTATGTCCACGCAGTCAACCTCAATGTGCACCGAAAATCGCCACTTCCTCCAGCTCCTGGCACCTCAGCCTCCTCCCCCCCAGTCTGGCCCCTCGCCAGGAAAATTTTGGGCATTTGAACCGGACATAACTCGAGAACTGTTTTCTGGACCCTTCCCACAGTCTCAAACGCACTTGTCAGGTTGGTCTGCTGAGCAATTTTCCGCATGCCGTGTTTTCCCACCAGTACAGTATGTGGGTATGGATGTACCTTCCTTGACGTAGTGGCATGTGTAAGAGGTGTCCGACGAGAGGAGACACTGTTTTGTCAGGTACGAGTGGGAAGTTGTTGGTCAGGGCTAGGAAGTCGCGAGGGGGGAGCAGATGAGGGGATCGGAGGATGATTGAGGTGACCAGACCCACAGCTCGGGTTGAGAGGCCGGGTGAACACAGTGCTTCTGAGAGGGGAGAGTCCCGTACAGCATCAACAGTTGAGAGGCAGTGGTGGGGCGACGGAGGAGAGCCTAAGAGGCTGGTGTCATTCAGACGCAAATGTGTCAACTGTGAACTCCCGTGGCTAGTGGCTCTTGCGGCATGGCTAGTCTCAGAAGTCTGGAGTTCTTAAGAAACACACCCGGATGACCGAGGCTCAGGCAGGGTTCCACCACTACTAGCTTAACTTAACTACACCCAGTATGCGCAGGCATATGAATGCAGAACAGACCCCACATCAGTGGCAACAAGCCCGTTCACCTCCGGCCGTGACACACCACTGGCCTCCTTCCCTGTGTCAGTCTGATAGTCAGTCCCCCTGCCCCAGGACCACGCGCCTATACAAAAACACTCGTCCTCATCGTCGCCTCCATCGATCACGCCACAGCATCACCAGCGTTCAGCTCTCCATACCCCAGACGCTGGAGCGGAAACGACCTATACGTGCATAACCACCCGCACGCCCAGCCACTAATATGTGCAATGCCCAGCTAAGTGTACCTGGAGATGCTGTCCGCTATAGGCTAGTATAGGACCGAGGCTCTTCGCACCTCATGGCGCGGCCGGCCCTCGGATTCGGTCCGCCAAGCCGCACTACTTTTCCCGAATGTATCCGTTCCCAGCCCTGCACCAGCACGGTAGACAACATCACCCTTCCCTGTACACGGTCCGTTATCGACAGGGTCCACCTGACCACGGAACGTGGAGACGGTGCTGCCCGGGCAGGGCACACTATATATCGCTGACTGGCACATTGGGTGGTTAAACTTGGTGTAGGTCTGGACCGACGTCTGACCTGGGGATGGTCCATATATGCCGACGCCGAGGATTGCGGGCCATACCTCGGCCACCCCCCCTGTGTTTCAGGCTCCTCCATCCTCCTACCTGCGCTTCCCTGCCTCCTCCCACGCCCTCCTCCACTCCTCCTCCGAACTACCATCCGTGAGGCAGGACAGCCATCAGTCGGTAGCCTAGGACACAGCAGCAGTGCCGTTGCTAAGGCGACAGTCAGGCGTCTCATACTGCGAGTCCTAGGCGATAAAGAGCACAACCGCCCAAGAGACATTACAGTGGCATCGCGCAGACGATTGTGGCTGGCACGATGGAAACCTGACGCTGCAGGCATGGTTCTGTGTGTGACAACGTCTCCGAAACCTGGTGGCCTCTGCAACTCGGCGAGACTGACAAGTGTGAGCCATGCACTGGCCCAGGGTTACAATCTTATAGTTCGCGTTTCTCAGAACATACCCCATATGCTGAGATTGGCTCACGAGGTGCGCCGCCTCTGTACGCTATTTCAGGAAGTCGCTATCTAGATGCTGCCACTCTAGGGCAGCGCAGCGCGCCATCACTGCCGCCTCACCGACGTTGTGCGACGTGCCCACAGAGGTGCGAATTCAACACTGACCATGTATGCGAGTATTTACCAGCAGCGCTGAGCCCATTGTAGACTGCAGAGGTCAACTTCCACCAGAACTGGTATCGTCAGTCAGCTCTCGGCTCAGTCTACAATGAGGAGTGGACGTGATGCTGATATCTGTCAGGTGCTGAGTAAACTTGAGGATGTCAACACAGATGGTCATGTGGGCGATGCGCGCCATCAATCACCATCACCATCCCGCTGCTTGGGCCATGTTGAAAAACTCTCTGATCCAGCATGGAAGTCGGAAGCTTTGCGTCTGTCACAAGAGACGGGGAAGAGATTCCCCTTGTTGATAGCCAAGCACCCTTAGTACTGTTTTCAGCGCATACGGAGAGGTGGAGGTGGAGGAGGATAGGAGGAGAGAGGAGAATGTGGACCGAGACCAAGAGGGACCATTGTTGAGTTCTGTTACTGTCATTGTATGGGCAGAAGGAAGAAGAGGAGTTGGAGGAGGAGGAATGGACATCAGCAGTGAGGGGAGTGAATTCTTACGCTTTGGTACTCTGTCGTCATATGTCAGTATTCATGCTAGGCTGCACCTATCGGTGCCCTCGCGTTCATAAGAATTGATTCCAGCACCGATACTGGGGTGTTCACATCCCTGGACCCAAACGGGTACTTAAGCAAACTTCTTTACCACTCTCTTCCCTGCAGAGGAAAGGAGTGGAGACATGAAACCAGGCAGGCCTCGTTGTCACATAGCTGGAAACAGTATTTCCTCTGACAGCGGCTAGCGGCGCAGAGTGGCGTTAGTCTCGGGACAAAGAGCGAGGAGAGTAGCGAGAAGGGGCAGCTTGTCCACACTGGCATAGGGACGCACTGTTCACAAGGCTTTTGCCAGCTTTATATGTCACCCCAGCAGCACTGTCACCATGTCCACCAGTCTCGGCAGAGTAGGAGCTGTATCTTTACACAAAAGATGGTTAGGATAACTGTAGCGGATGACCATACCATCGTTCCTAAATGATCACCAGCTCTCTCATACAACTACTGGGTTTCAAAAGCTGGACAGTGTGGCCTAAACGAACCTGCGACTGTACGCCTTGGAGGTTCTTGCCCCTGCCTGCCGCTAGCGCGTCTTGTCGCGAGCGGGTTTTTCAGTGAAACAGCTGCGTGGCCATCCTCGACTATAAGCGTTAAACCTGTCATATCTGACGAGCCTGACGAGGGCTGAGCTTATTAAATGAATAAATCTGGATTTCACTAATTTTCCATCTCCACCAGGTGAAGAGCTCAACCTGAATAATTGATCCACTCCTCCTCCTCATTTTCCATCTTCTCCTCCTCTTTGTACAGTAAAAGCAGAGAAACTGACTATTTTTGACAGGGCGCGACACTGCTCTTGCATAGTACTTTAATGCATTCTAATTTTTCTGGAGGGCGCACCGACCCGGTCCTCTGGTTTTAAACATTTTTGGGAGTGCCCACATACAGGACTCAATCTATTCAATTTTTCTGGAGGCCACCGACCGTTCGCTCTGTTTAAACAATTTTTGGGAGTGCCACATACAGGCACTCATCTATTCTATTTTTCTGGAGGGCCACTACCTGCTCCTCTGGTTTGAAAACTTTTTGGGACTGCCACATACAGGCACTCATCAGATTCCATTTTTCTGGGGAGGGCCACCTACCTGCTCCTGTTGGTTTGAAACATTTTGTGGACTGCCACATACAGGCACTCAATCTATTCTATTTTCTGGAGGCCTACTACCTGCTCCTCTGGTTTGAAAAAATTTTTGGGACTTGCCACATACAAGGCACTATCCATATTAAATGTCTCCATAGCAGCCTCCACACGTGTCTCCATTGCTACCTCCAAGTCGTCATATAGCTGACTCCATACATGTCCCTTTATCAACGAGGTGTTGTCAGGCAGAAATTTGGGTGTTGTTCATGGATCACATCAAAGTTGTTAACTTTGTCGCACCCACCCGCTGTGTGTATCCACAAAATATACTAATAACTTTTATCATTTACCAATATTATTTCAGCGCTTCTTGCGCATCGTTTACATTCCCCTCACCCGCCATAATCCTAAACTTATAGAACGCTACTACACTTGATCTTATACAAAAGGTTCTTAGAAGTGCTGTTGGGGGTCGTTACGAGACAGGGGCTTGGATTGGCGAAAGCTGCCTGGCAGCGGAGCGCCAAACTCCATGCCAAGATCCACTAACATAGTTTTATAGCGCAGCAACCTTAATCACTACTAGTTCACTGCCCTTCCATAAACATGGTCCCCTTATCAAACGAGGCTGTGTCAGGCAGAATTTTGGGTTGTTTTCATGGCGTTCCATGTTACTTTGTCGCCACCTGCGGTTGTAATCCACAAAATATACTGGCAAAACTTTACTCATGTACCGATATTATTTGAGCGCTTCTTGCTCACCTCCTTTGGTTCTCTCTGCCACCATCTCTCGCCGCATTGTTGAAGCCTGAGTCCATTTAGGGTATGTGCCATGCCATCTCTTAGCCTGCTGCCGCTGCTCTGCATGCCGTCACCCTATAGTGTCAGGGTCAATTATTGCATGTTTAGATGCTATCTAGCTTCATCTGTCACTCTGTCATGGCATGCTGTGTTCCCATAATTTTGGCATAATGGTGCGATTATCAGCTCAGAGGCATCCATGCATGCTGCCCCTGCTGTTTCTGTCCATTTCCGTGGTGTTTCCATCCTTTTCTGAGGTTCCCAGTGTTGGCCAAGCTTCCTGTGCAGAGCCTGGTCCCTTGAAAAATGCTCGAGTCTTCCCATTGACTTCAATGGGTTCGTTATTCGAGACGGAAGCTCCGAGCATCGGGAAAAGTTCGTCTCGAATAACGAGTACCCGAGCATTTTAGTGCTCGCTCTCTCTACTAGTGTCCTCTCCTGTATATAACCCCCTCCATGCCTTGTCCTCTCCTGTATACCCCCACATGGCTGTGTCCTCTCCGTACATGATCCCCCTCACATGCCTAGTGTCCTCTCCTGTAAATAACCCCCTCACATGCTATGTGTCCTCTCCTGTAATAACCCCCTCAGCATGCCTATGTACCTCTCTGTATATAAAACCTCCCTCCATCGGGCTGTGTCCTCATCTGTATATAACCCCTCACATGCCTATGTCCTCTCCTGTATTAACCCCCTCACGGGGGCTTGTGTCCTCTCCTGTCTATAACCCCCTCACGTGGCTTGTGTCCATGGGGATTAAGACTGATGCAAAAGGTGGGAGTTAAGAATAGATATGGCTTCAAAATTTGGGGGGTGTGGTTATTTTTTTTTTTTTTTTCTTTTTTTTGCGCTCTGCCAACGTCTCCGCTTGCCCGCGACTACCGGGGTTTTTTTCTTTTTTTTTTTTTTTTACCCTTTTTTTTTTATTTTTCTATTTGTTTTTTTTTTTTTTTTATATATTGCCCTGCCCCCGTCCTAGCCCGCGCATTTTCTCCACCCCAGTTGTCATCATACTTGGCGCAAAAACGAACTTTCCAACGTCTCAAATTTTAACCTAAGAAAAAAAAAAAAACTGATACATGTCGCCCCATTGTGGGCTTTATGTGGATCTTTATTTTCTCAGAGTTGTTCCTCTTTATTATGTGGTTGTAGATCTGTTTCTCAATAAACGTATGCTTTTATTACATATGTAAATTGGTGTCTTTGGTCTTGGATTCTCTTGGTCAGGGACATTATTTGGAAACTCAGATTTATGGAATGCGAGGCATGACAGAAAAAGCTTAGTGCAACAAATACAGCCCAGCCATCTTTTTATGAGTGGAAACCAGGCATTAATTGCGGTCTATTGATTTTTCCAAAAGGTTTCCATAGCCTTACAAGGGATTGCTTGTAACTATATATTTTTCCACAGCCAGTCGAAAGTCATAGGCGTAAATAATGTCAATCTTCTT
>CM033642.1:229986593-230077302 GCA_019512145.1 Engystomops pustulosus | reverse complement strand
GATACTATGTGTACATGCCTGCCGCTCTATATAATCAGTAATATAGGAGATACTATGTGTACATGCCTGCTGCTCTATATACTCAGTTATGTAGGATATACTATGTGTACATACCTGCTGCTGTATATGCTGAGTTATGTAGGGGATACTATCTGTACATTATATACTTTTATATGTACGATAAACCCTACATTATCCTTCACCCATGGGTGCCATTTGGTTGTATAGGGAGACCCCCAGTGACTTCTCGCCCCCCACTCTCACCCCAGCAGCGCCCAGCTCCCGGTCAGGAGACTGTGCACAAACGATGTCCAGATGTTCCTCCATTTCCAGGGGTTCCGGAGCGCGGAGCTGGGCGCCGGGACCAGGGTGTGCAGCCGCCCATTCAACAGGCGGAAGGAGAGGCAGGAGGCTCCGGTGATGAGGAGCTCCATGGAGAGCGGGCTGCGCGGGGCGGACACTGCGGGATCTTCTTAGAACCTTGTGTAACTTTCTTGACGGAACCAGCAACAAACAAGCCGGTCCCTGCTCCGGGATTGGTCACCCGCTCCTCCCCGCCTATTCCATCCCCAGAGTGATGCTGCGCCCCCTCCCCGGGCTGGACATGTCACCCTCCTACACTTTGTACTGGGTCCTATGTGCCCCGCTATTAGCCCGGGTCACGTCACCGCTCCCGGTACCGAGGCTGATAGCACTGATAAGAGTCCACAGCTTGTATAAGCCAGCGGACACGTTATACAATGGGGGGCCACGTGACGCGCCCGGGCCAATGCCGCCATGCCTGTGTTTCATAAGGCTGCGTTATGTGATGAATGGAGAAGGATGGAGGAGCCGTCATATGGGCGGGGGAAGGACACCCGACACTGTCACCCAGGGTGTACTACAGCGACACCCAACACCAGGGACTTCATCTTACATAAACCTCAGAAAGGAAATAAACCAACACTTTCATACAATGTGCTGCACCCACAATGTTATCTCCAGGGAATGAATGGTTAATGGTTTCCGTTTCACTTACTTAAAAATTTTAGCCATAAACCAAGAATTTTTCTGAATGTTTTATTGATTATTGTTGATAAAGTGTTTTTAGAAAAAAAGGTGAAGGATCAATGGAAATTGTAATCTTGGAGGGTTGTTCCCATTTCTTTCAATAATTGATGTTTGTAGAATGAAAAGTTCTACAATTTTCCAATATACTTTCTGCATCAATCCCTGTTTTTCTAGATCTCTGCTTGCTGTCATTGGATAGGACCCTTCATTGTTTACTTCCAGTGGGTAAACACCGGCCCATGGTCATTTGATGTCACACAGGTGCACTGCTCCTCATATCACACATTTTCTGTTATACTATGAGCCCTGCACCTGTGTGACATTTTTATCCAATGGAAGTAAACAATAACGGTGTTCTCAAGCGTTCTGCTGGCGTGGCAGTAAGTGCAACCGCACCCTGAAGGCGCGGCCACACGTTGCGTTTTCATTGCGTTTTGAAATGCATTGCAACAGCCGAGGAGAGGTGATTTGCCTAATTACATTACTGTTAACATTTGAGTTTACACATCATATTAACATGCGTTAACATTACATTAACAAATGTAAATAGTAATGTAATTAGGCAAATCACCTATCCTCAGCTGTTGCAATGCATTTTAAAACGCGACCAAAGCACAACGTGTGAACACGCCCTGAGGGTGATGCCACAAGTCACGTTTTACATGGTTGTCAACATTGCGACTACAAAAAGTACACTTTGTTGACACATACATTTGTTAACACTTGCATTGTGTAAACACAATGTTGTCAACCATGTAATTTGGCAAATCTCCTCTTCAGCTGTTCAAAAACGCATGTGTTTTAAAAAAACGCATGCGTTTTTTACGATCTGAAAACGCAAAAACGGCCTAAAAACGCCATGTGTGTCAGCACCCTAAGGGCGCATTCAAACGATGCGTTGCATCACGATTTTGGATGTGTTTTTGTCGCATTCCAAGGGCTTCAGCCTTGATCACATTGCGTATCAGCGGATGCTTTAAAAACGCATCAGAAAATGTGACGCACCGCATCGTGTGAATGCGCCCTAAAACTACCTGCAGAATCTAGAAAACCATGAGGAATTTACAGAAAGTATATTGGAAATTTTTATAAGTTTTCATTATACAGACAATAATATTTATTCAGTTTTTCAGATGCAGTTTTTGGAGCAAAAAGCAGGTGCGGGTTGAGACAAATAATTGAAAGGTGATGCTCCTCCTAATTTTACTAATTTTTATTTCTGGTTTGGGCATCAAAAACTGCATCTGAAAAACTGAACGTGTGGTCGCACTCTCAAGGCGCCTTCGCACATGGCGTTATTCTTGTGTTTTTAAACGCATCCAAAACAAAAGTAGAAGGGGTCTGCCTGAAACGCATGTGTTTTGGCCAAACACCCTCCCACTTTAGTTTTGGGTGCGTTTACAAACGCCACGTGGGAAGGTGCCCTCTAGGACTCTGTGTACAGAGCTGTGTTAGGGCTTATTTTCTGCGTAACCAATTTTACTTCTCAGTGACGTTATATATTATTCCATGCCGCGTACTGGGAAGCTGGAAAAAAATTCCAAATGTGGTAAAAAAACACATTTGCATAACTTTCTTGTGGGCTTAGTTTTTACGACTTTTACTTTGCGTTCCAAATAACACCTCAATACACTAACATTTGCGAGTATTTCAGGGTTTCTATTCAACTTTTCTGGATGGTTTCCCTCCTTTCTGGATGTAGCCTGTTTTAGAGCAGTTAGAGTAGATATCATCATATCTATATTATGCTGATGAGCATTGTATATAGTGCACTATTTTTATGAAGCATGTTATAGAGTAGGAGGAGCTAAGCACATTGTTATATCTGCAGACATTGCATACCTCCCAACTTTTGCCCACCAACTTTGGCCAACCCCCCCCCATGGACCCATTTAATACCCTCTAATTCAACTCAGCAACATATAATGCCATTTATGCCATAATGCTTTAATTGAATCTTCCCTTTACATTTGGTCCTCTCCATACTGAGAATGCCCTAGCTTTCTGTAATCCTATCCCTCTCCCCTTTCCTCCTCACATTGTGGCCCGTCCCTTCCTCCTCTTCCTCTTGTGTCCCCTGTCCTCCAACCTCCTCATACTGTGGCCTCCTGTCCTCCTTTCTCCTCATACTGTGGCCTTCTGTCCTCCAACCTCCACATACTGTGGCCTCCTGTCCTCCAACCTCCTCATACTGTGGCCTCCACCCTCCCTCATATTGTAGCCTCTTGTCTTCCATCCGACTCTCACTGTGGCCTCATTTCCTACGTCCTCTTCATATTGTGGCCTCTTGTCCTCCACTCTCCTCTTACTGTGGCCTCCTTTCCTCCGTCCTCATATTGTGGTCTCCTGACTTCCAACTTCCTCTTACTGTTGCCCCCTGTCCTCCATCCTCCTCTTACTGTGACCTCTTGTCCTCCTTCCTCCTCTTACTGTGGCACTCTGTTCTCCATCCTACTGTTATTGTAGCCCCTCTTTTCCACCAGTTTCTGATATAAACCCCCCCTTACCCAAAAAAACCTATTACTTAAACCTCATTACCCCACAGCAGCCCTGCTTCCTCTTCCTCCCCTCTGCAAAGGCTCTGAATGTGACTCTGGAGAGGGGGTCGGGTAGAACCAGGGGAGTAGCTACGTCCTCACACGATGTGCTAAAGAATAGCAGATATTTGAGGAGGTAGCAGAGATCGAATCCCTCCTCCTCCTGGCACCAATGCCTCCGCTGCTCTGCAGCTGTAATGTCAAGACCAGGAGGAGGTGGGGCAGAGAGGGACAGTCTCCGAACCGGCCAGGACAGCGGGGAAAAACTAGGACTGTCCCACCGAATCGGGGACGGTTGTGAGCTATGGATATGTTTTAGAGTTTGATAAGCTGAGCAGATTGTACATGGTGTCCTGTCTGCGGGAGTAATTAAGCAGATTGTACTTTGTGTTTTATTGCGGGCATCATCATATAGAGCAGGAGGAGCTTGGAAGATTGTACTTTGTATCCTATGTGCAAGCAATATTTTACAGAGCAGAGGATTTATTTTGATTGTATAATAATGTCCTATCTGCATGTTGTGTGTACATATTGAATAAATAGTTTGGGGGCTGTATTTTGGTATGGATCCCATTTCTGGGGCTGTATTTCTATTTCTGAGCTCAGTTCTGAAGCTGTATTTCTGTTTCTGCTGCGGTACATATGTCCTGACCAAAGCACATAATTTAGTAATTTATATGCCAAAATTAATTTGAGCGAATCACTGTATATACTCACTCAACAGGGCATACTTCATACGTCACTTTAATTCACCTGGAAGCTCTGTATTTAATGTATGTAATTAGAGGGGGGGGGGGTGCGGTTTGTTCTAATTAAAGGGGGGATATTATAATTTTTAATAACTATGATTGGGAGAGAGGCACTTTTTCCGAGATCTGTCCTGTTGAATACTTTACCTAAACACTGCCCTTGTGCTATGTACCCTACTAAACCGTGTGATGAGGAGGGTTCATGTAGGGTATAAGGTGAGGTTATAAAGGTCACTCATAATCTTCTTAAGTGCCCTGATTAATCCCTTGATTCATCTTGTGTCACGGCTGATAATCACAATCCTTCTTTATAGGATCCGGATGACAAATACTATATATAAGGTTTCTCTCAGTGGCCTTCAGGATGAGCATATATAAGTTTAAAGTATATAGGTAAAATACTAGTACTAATTGGTAATATTGGTAGCTTTACTGGCTTTTTAACCCTGCCTAATTGACACAGGAACCCTCATATAATTGTTGTTCACAATACCCTTATCTATAATCTCTTTAACATCATATTCCATTAATTTCTATCAACAGTGCCCTGTCATGGTGGTACCGCTATCAGTTATTTAGAGGTTAACAAACCCCACCGGGTAGGAATGCTGTGTAGTGGTCATCTGGGCAGTCTCATTTTTAAAACTGTTGATCCTAAATGTCACATTTTTCGTTAATTTGGACCAAAATTAGTGAACCACATTTAGTATTTGTTTAAGACATATTTTATTAAGCCTATTTTGACTAGAGGATGTGACTTTGCAGAATGGGCCAAGGCTAAACGGGGGTTTTCAGGTAAATTTTTAATTAAAATGTAACTACATTACAGTGCAGATAATAATAGTGAACTGTTTGATATACTTGATCAAGATCCCCTGTATTATCAAATCTCCTCAGAGAAATGAGCTTCCTTAGCTTCCTTATCTATCTGAAGAAAACAGAACCCCTGAATGCTTTCAAATAAACTGCTCACTACAGAAGAAGCAGAAAACATATTCAGAAAAGCTTCTGTACTTAATAAAATATATTGCAGATTTTACTATTATTCCCTGTTCTATTCATTTATAAAATAAAAATCCACTGTGTGCATTATCCCCTGTACTATGAGATTACTGTGTGAATTATTCCTATATTGTGACATTACTGTATGTGTTATGCATGTATTGTGTATAATCCCTGTACTGCAGCACATAATTGGCCCCAGGTTTCAGTGGGCCCCTTTGCAGTGAACTCATGTGGCAGCATTAAAAATTCAGAAATGGAAACAGTCTCCTGTTCCCTAGTTTATCATACTTAACAGCTCTCTCATGGTTATTTTATATAAGCCCCCTTGCACTCTAAGGATTATATAGATAAAGCCCCCCCTCAACGCCATGGATTCCTTATGTACAGCCTTATGTAGGCCCCCCCGGCAGATCTGGGCCGTGGCATTTGCCCAGGTATGCCCAGTGCTGGCTCCGGCCCTGCTGGCTGCAGTAGTCCACGGGTATAAAGCAGACAGGCATGATGACTTCATCACATTGCATCTGCCAGCCTCTGTGGCAAACTGCAACCGCATAGAATTAATGGTGAAGTGGGGAAGCAGTGGCTCCCTGTGTTACCACTGCAGTTACATCACTTTGTGTATTATCTCTGTACTGAGACAATAGCCCCCAAAACTAGTTCAAAATGCACCAGGTACAGTTTTCCTGTAGAGGGTGCGGGGTGCGCCAGATTCATGAATTGCTGCGCACATTCCTTATGAATGCGGTGCCTTGCCCCGGCACTACTGCGGCAGAGTGCACCAACATTTTTTTGGTGTGAAACAATTCTGTCAAGTTATCGTAATAAATAAACACCAACACTCCCCATGTGCAAGGCCTATTTTTGGTGCAAACTTAGCAAAACTGTAAATGTACTGTAACTGTTTGTATTATCCCCGTACTGCCACATCACTCTGTGTATTATCCATGTACTGTGACATCACTATGTGTATTATCCATGTACTGTGACATCACTGTGTGTATTATCCATGTACTGTGACATCACTGTGTGCATTATCCCCATTATCCCCATACTGCCACATCACTCTGTGTATTATCCATGTACTGTGACATCACTGTGTGTATTATCCCTTAACTGAGATATCACTGTGTATATTATCCCTATACTATTATTGCAGGTGGAGCGATGTGGCCGGAAGACAACCCAGCGCACATCGCTCCTTGAACCTGGATAATGTTTATTATCTCAGTACTGTGTCATTTCTGTGTGTATTATTTCTTCTGCATGTCAGTGACTTTTGTGTGCAATATTCATGAACTATATCAGTGTCTTTATTGTCCCTAAGTTGTGACATAACTGTTTGTGATACCCCAATACTGTGACATCACTGGGAATATTACCCCAGTACTGTGACATCACTGTGTGTATGATCTCTGTACTGTGACATCACTGGGAATATTACCCCAGTACTGTGACATCACTGTGTGTATTATCTCTGTACTGTGACATCACTGGGAATATTACCCCGACGTGACATCACCTGTGTGTTTTCTTATCTCTGTACTGTGACATCACTGGGAATATTACCCCAGTACTGTGACATCACTGTGGGGGTCATTTACTAAGGGCCCGATTCGCGTTTTCCCGACGTGTTACCCGAATATTTCCGATTTGCGCCGCTTGTACATGAATTGCCCCGGGTTTTTGGCGCACGCGATCGGATTGTGGCGCATCGGGGCCGGCATGCGCGAGACAGAAATCGGGGGGGCGTGGCCGAACGAAAACCCGACGTATTCGGAAAAACCGCCGCATTTAAAAACCGAAAATGTGTCGCTTGGGGAGCGCTCACCTTCACCTTCTATGGGATGGTGCATTCCGGGGCGTTAAGATTATTTTCGGCGCTGCAGCGCCACCTGGTGGACGGCGGAGGAACTACAATCTTAAATCCCAGCCGGACCCGAATCCTGTGCAGAGAACGCGCCGCTGGATCGCGAATGGGCCGGGTAAGTAAATGTGCCCCTGTGTGTATGATCTCTGTACTGTGACATCGCTGTGTGTATTATCTCTGTACTGTGACAACAGTGTGCTTATCATACCTCCTAACCATTCCGGATCTGGCGGGAGGCTGCTGTTGCAGGGTGTTGGGGCATGGCATCTGAATAATAGGTTGGACTTCATGGACTTTCCTACTTATTTAACCTTATCTATGATACTAGGCAGGGGCATAAAGTGATGTGCACATTAGTAACAGTGAGTTTGCAGAGGGGTAATAGTTGTTTAGAGCTTCCCTCAAATTGCTGTAGAGGATTTCTGTGTTACGCTGCCTATTTCTATATAAGGCTCAGCACAACCTATCATTGCTCACATGACTACATACAGCACCCTTTGTTTCTAACAGCAGTCTGTAATATGGCACAATTTCTTAGAAGTACCGGAACTGACTTTTATATACCTAGACACTAGCCACATCCTCTTCAAGTTTCATCGACTCTCAACATGAGCCACCAATAAACTTAGTCTTCTTCTTCATCAACCTCCAGAGAGTCCCAGATGGTGTAGCAGACTCTAAGCAGAGTGTGAACACCCCTTTGTATGTTTGGGGCGCAGGCAATAAGATTCCTAATATAAACACGTGAAACGTATTCAAGTTAGACCTCAAAGAACAAAAAAAAATTCTCATTTGGCCTAATAAACCACTACCAGTATATTGTCAAACAGCGTAACACCTTCTACCTTATGTTTCGTTCATGGTCCAGTGTGGTGGCATCAATCTGAAAATCAACTTTGAGGATGGGTTAGGGACATTGGTTCTCTACTAATTGTGCCAGGGTCTGCTGTCTGATCGTGACTCTCCGGTATCACTGCCTTGGGAGTTGTTGCTTTTTTTGTTGGATTATCACCTATACCAAGTAGTCAGCACAAAATGAAAAAACGTTTGTTTTAAACAGAAACTCCTTATTTGAACCCACTCCATCAGCAATTCAATACTAAATAAAAAATATAAGTTTGAAACTTAGTTCTTAGGCTGGATTCAGGCAACTGGTGCCCGTCGTAGCACGTACCGTTCCCGTAGGGCGCCGCGCGCCCATTGCCGTCTGTGGGAGACGCATATCGGCCGTATATACGTCGCACGTATATACGTCCCTCTTGCGGTAGTGTGAATGCAGCCTTACACAATTCATCACAGCAAAGTTAAAAATATAATTCATCTTATTAACAAATAATCTAAAACACCTTACAACATTAGAATACAATACAAAGTAAATTGTTCCCATCTTATACATTTGCATATCACAAAATATTTAATCGCATAATTTCATTGGGCATCTCAATATGTACAAACTGCTACAATTTCACAGTAAAGTGCCAGTACAGATATATAGCAGCTTGACATATAGTCTGGTAAAGTGCCCAAAGAAATTGCCCATGAAAATAATTACAGAACATACAGCAAATTGAGTACTAAGATTCCCAAAAGTTTCCAAAAAATTATTTCTGGATTAGCTTACCCATATGACCATTAAGTGGATGCAGGTGTAGATACCCCGACGCACGTTTTGCGTGTCACCGCTTCCTCAGGGGACCTGTATAAAATGAATTATATTTTTAAGTACGGTATGTTGCGATGAATTGTGTAAGGACCGAGTTTTACTCTAATATTTTTTGTTTAGTATTGGACTATAACTGAAGGATTCTGCGACCGCTGGGACTCTCTAACAATTGAGGACTATTGGGCTCACTTGGGGGTGTGGTTGTTATATTGTATTGTTTTTCTTTCTTTTTGGTTTGTCTTTGTGTCATCATATCATAATTCATTGACCCAAACCTGCAAGAATTGTTTATACAATCTGGGAAATGAAACAGTTCCTGGAAGACCTCCTCGTCTGGCAGGACTTATGTTTATGTAACTTGAGGTTCAACTTTTCATCCAGGAAAATTATTTATTGGAAATATCAGTCATTGTTTATGTTGGTCCGTGCAGGTATGTGAATAAAATGTTGCCTTTCTGTGTTATCCTGCCTGTCATAACAATAAAGTGACTGTTAAGAAGTGATCTCTAAAGAACAGTGAGAAAAATGCTATAATTTATTCATATATACTGTATATATTGGTATATACACACCCCGTGAAAAATGTGAACACTAATGGTGCTATTGAAACATATATATATATGAGAGAGAGAGTTTCTCTTATAGATGCTCTTTTGGCATTCAGGTCCTGTCTGTCTCGCCATGCCCAGTTTTCAAAAGATATTGGGGGTCATTTACTAAGGGCCGATTCACGTTTTCCCCACGTGTTACCCGAATATTTCCGATTTGCGACGATTTCCCCTGAATTGCCCCGGGATTTTGGCGCACGCGATCGGATTGAGGCGCATCGGCACTGGCATGCATGTGATGGAAATCGGGGGGCGTGGCCGAGCGAAAACCCGACGGATTCGGAAAAACCGCCGCATTTAAAAAAAAAACATCTGTCGCGGAGCTTGCACTTACCTTCACTCAGCCCCGCTCGGTGAACTCCAGCGCGTTACGATGCTTTTCAGCGCAGCAGCGCCACACGGTGGACGTCAGAGGAACTGCCTTAATAAATCCCGGCCGGACCCGAATCCAGCACAGAGAATGCGCCGCTGGATCGTGAATGGACCGGGTAAGTAAATCTGCCCCATTATCTTGCTGAAATTTACAACCTTATTTCATCTTCATTATCCTGTGACAACCATGTAATTTTACCCCCCTATTATCAGAAGTAATACCATACAAGAATACAATAACCGCTTACCATATGTATGTTAATCTTCCCAAATCTAAAATCTACTTATCACACATTCTTACCCATTCATTGTTATATGCATAGGAACGAGCGGACCCAAATCAGTTTGGCATTCGGGCTCACCAAAGCTGGTAACACCCACGATCAGTGCTGGCGCCGCCGGATTTAGAGTTTTCGGACGACATTTAAAGGGTTAACACCCTTAGCAGTCCATTTTGGTTCTAACCTTTTTTCAGCTGAACCCTCAGAACGTGAATGGGTCTGCCCATCCCAAGTAAACAGCAATATCTCTCCCCAGAAAATTGTTCATTGTGGATATCTAGGTAAAATATTAACAAGATCTATTACCTCTGCCGCGACAAACACAGCAGCGGTGTTTGCTCATTTGCTTCATAATAGCGAGATCACCCAAGCAAGCGCTGTGTGACGTGGAATGGTGGCCGGAAAAAAGTGAAGAGGCTGCAATTTCAATATCGTCATAAAAAGCATCGGATCATTTGCAAAAAAGTACTAATATTGGTAGATTGGAAACCAGTGATTTGGAGAGATGAGATGGAAATCAATAGATTGGGTTCTTCTGGATGCAAATGGATCTGAAAGAATCAAAGGAAAATGGGGCTAGTAGAATTGTTATATTTGGTGGAGGAAGAGTCAGATTTGGCATTGTTTCAAAGCCAAATGTGTTGGATACTTGATCAGGATTAATGGTAGTCGCAATACAGAGCTATATGTAAAACCTAAAATTTTACAAGATGAGTTACATTGGAATTAAAAGGTTTTCTCTGTAGATGCAATAACTCAGACCTAAAATGTTTCCTGTATATATTCATTACCTTATTGCAGCTTCCTCAGCTACCTCCCATCAGCCTTGTATTCTGGCTTCCAAAAAGGGACCATAGAGTGAAAGAACAAGGAACAGGAGATGCAGTCTATGTACAGAAAAGTTAAATTAGGGTGAGGGGGTTGGGGTATGCATAGTGATAGTTCTGGTCTCTGCTCAGTATCACAGGAATTTAGAATTATAAATGTAGTCAAGTATGGTTGTGTAATTTCACCTTATCTATGTAAAGAAAAGTCTAAATGGTGCATAAAATATAACTTATCGTTAATGTATCGTTGTTAAAATAAATTGGATAAAAAATGGTGTGTTGATGTATTCTGATAAAGGTTACTCCTAAATTGGGTATCAGTTTAAAAAGATAAATTCTGGCGTCCTATTTGGCCGTGGGGAATTCACCAGATATTCATGATAACACAGCAACAGTAGCATAACATGAGTAAATCTGGCCCCTAAACAGTGTGGACTCACCAAGAGAAGAAGTTGTACTAGGACCTGGAACGGAGCACCATCTTCCAGACCTTTTGCCTTGGTGTTGGTATTCACTGTCTGTGAAGGTTGGTGTTGGTGCTGGTAGTTCAATCAATGGTCCGGAGTAATGTCAATGAGGAACAGTACTGGTGAGTAAGGGTACACATGGTGTGATGCAACTGTCGGGAGGGAAGGAGGGTAGATACAGATGCAGTACAGTACTAACCCTATTATTCCCTATTCAGACAGTTGGCTAGTATTCCCTGTGAGACCTAACCCTTGGAGCTGCAGCTCTAGAAAGCTGCCACCCCGGCGGGACCTACCCCTAGGAACGCTGACCCTGTTATGAGCCTAGAGGTCCAAGGGGAGGTATCTGAGAGAATATCTCATAAAGTTGCCAGGTGGAATAAGTCCCTACATGTCATGTTTCGCCTTGCTTCAGGCTCATCAGGGAACATCATTAACGTAGCCACCTGACAAAAATACAAAGAAACCAAAAAGAAGGAAGGGTTACCTTCTATAGGAAAATTAAAAAAACAATAAGCAATAAATATTGGTGTTAAAAAACATTGTTTCTCCTTCCTTGATAAATGACAAGGGTGCTATGTGAAACCAGGATGTCTCATATATGGGAGATAAATACTTGTCCCAACCGAGTGTGTCCTGTTAGCGGTGCTTACAATGAGGAGCCTCCGCTGCCCTGAGTGAACCAGTGGGTCCCTGCAGAGTAATGATGTGTGAAGTATTTATAGGGGTAAAAAGGATGGCGCTTACCAGAAGTGCCCGCCCATTTGTGCACGCACCTTCACAACAGTGTGAGAATAAAGGAGCCTGTGTGCCGGTTCGCATACTGCGCATGCCCGGGTAAGGTGCAGAGTATCGCGATGGTGCCGGCGTGCCGGTCCGTGTACTGCGCAGGCCCGGGTAAAGTGCATGGGAGATGCGTAGTATCGCGATGTTTTGAAACATCGTGCATGCGCATAAACAATGTCGCACCCATCCGGCCGACAGAGACAGTGCACTGGGAGTTGCAGATGCAGGTGTGGTATATTGATACTGATAGTACCTGCAGAGGCAATTCCTTATTAGCGATGTATGTGAATAGAAGGGTGGGACTAGAGGCGGGGCTGCGGGTAATGTCGTCGTCCCACTGCACCTAAGAATATTCTGCATTCACGATGCAGAATGAAGGGAACCGTGTACATGCCATTAAACATACATAACACAAGAGCAAATGTAAACGGATACTTATAGTATAAGGGATTTTGGCTGGTGACTGGGCCATCGGGGGTTAACAGTGTAGGCATAGTGTTGAGTGCTTGAGAATCAAGAAAACTTATGGATGAAGTTAAATTGAATAGAGAGTGAATGAATCAGAGGAAAGAGGCAAAATTTAGTTGCTCATTAAGGCCTCGTGGTGTAGGTTTTTAGCCTAAAAATCCATTTTGCTTCTCTCTGTCTAAGGATGCGATCCCAGTCTCCTCCTCTTTGGGGGGGTTTCACCAGGTCAATCCCAATAAAAGTTAACCCTCTCATGTTGCCATTGTATTCGTCATGTATATGCCTAGCCAAGGTTGTGACGTGGTTATTTCGGATGTCTCCAAGATGGTCTCCGACCCGACGGCGAAATTCTTGGTAGGTTTTACCTACATACTGTTTATGACATATACAAGTTGCCAGGTAAATGACTCTCCTGGAACGGCAATTGATGAAGCAGTTGATGTTGTAAGTTGTGCCCGTGGTGCTGCTGGTGAATTCTTTACTACTTACAATGACGCTGCAGGCCACACAGCCACTGCATCTTTAGCAACCATGGATCTCTTGGTGAAGCCTGTTGCTGTGTTATCATGAATATCTGGTGAATTCCCAATGGCCAAATAGGACACCAGAATTTATCTTTTTAGACTGATACCCAATTTAGGAGTAACCTTTATCAGAATATATCAACACACCATTTTTTATCTAATTTATTTTAACAACAACACATTAAAAGTTATATTTTATCCACCATTTAGACTTTTCAGTATCACAGGAAGCAGAGGCAGCTCTGTCATGTCTGCTCTATCCACACTTTGCTCTCATGTTCCTGCACACAGTCTAGCTGCATCCTCTGTAGCTTCTCAGTTTAATAAAACATCTATCATCCGTAAGAGTGATGTCACACATGGCGTTTTTAGGCCGTTTTTGGGCCGTTTTTAGTTAGTGCGTTTTCAGTTTGTAAAAAACGCATGCGTTTTTGTCCATTTTTAATTGCACACATTTGGAATGCGTTTTTTACGATCTGAAAACGCACTAACTAAAAACAGCCTAAAAACGCCATCTGTGACATCACCCTAAGCCTTCCCTGAAAACCACCCCTTTCTCTTTAGGCTTTACCAAAGCTATTGTTGGGACAGTGAATAGAAGGTGGTAGAATCAGCACAACAATTTGATGCATAGGATGAGGGTTACCGTATTTTTTGGACTATAAGACGCACTATTTAGCAAGAAAAAATCTTGCTAGAAAGTGCCTGTGTCTTATAGACCGAAGGTCAGGAGGATTCGACACTGCCAGACCCTCCTGACCGTTTTAATGGAGATCGGGTGATGCCCTGATATAGAGCTGCACCCAATCTCCCAGAGAGGAGAGCCTCCGCATTGCTCTCCCCTCTCCCGGGTGTCCTACAGGACCTGCAGTGATGTCAGAATCATGTGACTGATCACATGCTTCTTACATCACCACATATTGCCGAGAATGGGGACATGCTGCTCTGGGACAGGGTAAGAGAAAGGGGGGAAGGGTTCTGTGTGTGTATAGTAGAGCTGTGTGTGTCTTCATGTGTATAGTAGAGCTGTGTGTGTAACTATATGGATGAAGCAGGGCTGTGTGTGTAAATGTATGGATTAAGCAGAGCTGTGTGTGTAAATGAATGGCTGAAGGAGAGCTGTATGTGTAAATAAATGGATGTAGCAGGCTGTGTGTGTAAATGTATGGATGTAGCAGAGCTGTGTGTGCTGTGCTTTAGTGCAACCAACAGGGATATTTTAATTGGTTTAAAATATATTTTTCCTTTTTTGGAAGCCTAAATCTGGGGTGCGTCCTATAGTAAGAAGCGTCTTATAGTCCGAAAAAATACGGTATTTACTTCTATGTGTGCTATGTCTCCTCCATTCTCTGTACTCCGCATCTCCCACTGTCCTTTGAATAGGGAAAGATCTCCCACTGTCCTTTGAATAGGGAAAGAGTGATAGCATCTGCTCTCACTTCCATCATAACAGTTAGAGGGTATGGTAGTCACAAGGCTATAGTTAAATTGAGATGTGTTTTCCAATTTTATCCTGCAGGAACATGTAAATTTTAGGGCTAAATAAACATTTTGTCAAAATTTGAAAATTCCATAAAGAATCTATTTTGTTTTATTTCATATTCGAAGCCTAAGCGGTTAACAAGCTTAACAAGGACTGTTTTGAACAGTTTGAGGGGTGCAATTTAAAAAAGGGGTACTTTGTGGGGAGTTTTTAATAAATAGAACTTTTGAAACCCCTATAAATAAGAATATGCCTCTAAAATAATTGAATCTTAAATTTTTGTGAAAATCTCTAAAATTTCTGATCGATTTGTATGCCTCCTAACAAAATAAAATGACATTAAAAAAATTGTCAACGCAAGACAGACATATGGTTAAGGTTGGTTAGGAACCAATTCGGGAGGTTGACTTAACTGTATGATAAGCATCATATTTAGAAATCTGATAATTGTTAATTATTCAAAATTTTCACCAAATTTTATTTTTTTTTCATAAATAAATGCAAAATATTTCAAACAAAATATACCACTAAGGTCCATTTACCATTTTAACCCCTTACTTTACTATTTTACTCTGTTTTAATGCTGTTTTAGCTCCTATCACTCAGTGATGGCCAGTGTAAAATTCTAAGCAGACACTTCATGATTCCTCTGTGCTATGAGATGCTGTGTGCTGACAATGTGCTTAGATTATCAGGGTACAGGTTTATACACACTCTCATTTAGCTTCAATAGTTGTCAAATTTGTGTACAAGGTAGCCAAGATAGTTTACTATAAAATAATGGTAGTCTCAATTTCACAGCTGTAGTATAAATGGGGAAATATGAAAGTTAACAGTTCAAAACATTGTAACCCTTTTGCTCATCAGTGTAAACTAAGTAAATTCTGTTGTAATTACAGCACAACACTCAAAAATAAGCACCCAAGGTATTTCCTTATACTACAACTCTTCTGAAACGTTACTGCTCTACGGTGCAATGTATGTCTTTGCTCTTTACTCCACTGCTGATGATTACACACTCTTCCAATACATATTTATAATGCAGAAGATGACATTACAATCTCCCTGACTGTATATTTACTATTTTTCTGTTGACATTGCAACGTGATGTTTAGAAAAACCTTTACATAAGAGTATAAAAAAACTGGAAGACTGGAAACAGAAAGACAGAAACAGACTATGAGCCCTAAAACTGAGAACTGTGAACCCAGCAGGCTTTCCCTACCTACTTACTCAAAACCACCCAAGGCGTTGGCCAGTAACTGGGTGACAGTTCCCACTTGCTTCTTGTAAAAAGAGTGGGCAGGGGTGCTGTATATAAATTCCAGAGGGGGCACTGTATAGCATGGGTTGGCAACATATACAAAATTTATATGGGAGCACAGTAAAGCAGGAGTGTGCTATATAGCAGGGGGTTTATATGAATTCATAAGGAGTGCAACATGAAAGAGTTCTGGTGTATATATGAAAAATCACAGTGTACATTTTATGTGTGGAGGAACAGCATGGTCAGTTGTGGGGGTATATATAATATTTAGGAGCACCAGTGGAAAAAGATAGTATCTTTTTCCATGGTGCAATAATATCACCATTGAATCACGGAGTGCTTGCTTCTCGTTGTTGATTACTTGTGAAGGGTCTCTTGAGCCAGAGTCCCGAAGCGTGCACCCACACGCATCTTATCCAGGATACCACAGTGCTACTCCACCAAACTCCCCTTTTTTTATTTAGGAGCACAGTGTTTGGCATGGTATTTATTCAGGGGACACTAAACTATAAGTGACTGAGGTATTTATGTTTGGAGATATTTTGCATTAAAAAAAAAGATTTTTGGTCTCACAGCCTAGAGAAGTCGTTATGACATTCACAGCCTCATGGAGAAGAATCATCAATGCACTCGGGGAGATGGAGAAACACCAGAATGATACGCAGACTACAACCTCGGGCACTGCCGATCGACCATACGTTCAACGAGTAAAGAAGGGACCAACAAGAAGTCCATCTACCCTAAGTAACCATTTGCGTATTAGGGTTAAACGTAAAAAATGATAAAAGATAAAATTATACTGAAACCACTTGTACGGTTTTCAGAACATCTATGTAGAATTGGTCTTTGTTATTTTTTGTCATAAATATTTATTATCTTTTATTATTCAGTAATTTTATAATCTTAATGGTAGTGTTCATTCTGTGGTGGTATTATTTAGTCTCTGCAATGGTCTCTGTAATTATATCGAACCATTTTCTACTTTATAAAATACCTTTATCATCCATTTGTGTGTGTTTTGTTTCCTAATCAATTATTGCTCAGAGGCACGTGTTTCCAAAAAAACTGTAAAAAAGTTCTGTAACATTTAGTGCAAGTGGGACATCTAGTGGTAGAGAGTGGAAATATCACTCATGAAAACTTCCTTTGGTGTCTGCTGATAAATCTTACCCATAATTCAGTAACTGTAAATATCTGGAAGTTGGCCGCTGACAGATCTGCAGTAGCTTACCTTCAGCTATTACATTATTATATTGTGTGTAGCCTGGTACTTAGAAGCAAGAAAAAGTCCTCACTGAGCAGGCTGCAATAGACATGGCCAAATGATAGGCCTAAAGGGATTGGCCACTTTACTGGCAGGATATCAGGGCAGCGGCCGGCCAGCGGCAATCATCGGCACGCTGGCCCTTTAAATTTCATAGAGCCGGCTCACGCTCCCTAGAAGACGGGGACGCGGACACCAGAGCACAGTAGCTGTTGCTGGAGCAAGGAGAGGCAAGTGAGCCTGTGGCAGGGCTGCTGGGGCACACGGAGGCATACATGTGCGCCTGCAACCCAATATACATCTGTTAAAAGTTCTGCTCCTCTTTTTTGATGTGTAAAGTGAAGCCTCCTGTCTTGTACCTCATCAGCTAGACATTCCTGACCATAAAATGGCCGCAGATGGAGGGTCATGTGATCTCTAACTGTCATAGCATCGCCCTGCCAGGACCTTATGATATTTTCATGACATAGAGATGGGCGAAAGGTATTCTGACCTTCCCATCTGTGCCCATATTATGGTCAGGAATCTCTGGCTGATGAGTAAGAGACAGGAGGCTTCACTTTACATATCTAGGAATAGATGTATACGTATTGGTAAACTACTGTCACGGGTGCTCCTGCGACCCATGTCTTGGGTTGCAGGCGCACCCGTGTGTCTCGGTGTGCCTTGTGCCCCCTGCCTGATCTTTGTGCCTCGTTGCCATTGAGAAAGCGTTCCAGTTGTGATTTCTGAGTATTATCCATTGTGACCTTCTTCTTGAGCTTCTGCTACGTCCCTGACTCCGATCCTGTGCCACTTGTCCTGATCTTCTTCCTGACCACAACTAGTATTTTACCTGACGATTCTGTACCTTGCCTTTGCGAACTGGTGGTATCCTGCCGCAGAAAGTCCAACCCTATTTGCGTCAGGCTCTTGTGAATACCGGGTGCCACTTAGACTCTGCTTCCAGGTGTCAGTCGGTGGGTTCAGTGGATCCACCACCACAGACTCTGACAATTACCTAATATCTTAACCCTCACACTTACACATAAATTACAAACAACATGAGGCAAAGTGGCCAACCCCAGGAGGCTTCTGGCTGTCCTGCCATTTGACGACCTCACAGAGGGGCATTTATGTACACCAATTTGGCCACGCCCATGGGCCACTGTTTTGCAGGTTAACTGCCACTATTAGTGCAGGAAGTAAGAGTTTTCTTTATGAAGAGTTTGCCAGTTAAGGCCGCCTTAAAGGCATGTGGAGACTTAAAGGACACCTGTCATCAGGTCTGTATCACTAGTCCTGTCACCACTACCTGTTGGAGCAGCTCACAAGGATCCATCCCAGCCTTTATCTAGTAATTTCATACATTAATCATTGTAAAATCATTTTTTCTTTATTATGTAAATGAGACTGGTCACATGGTCAGAGGCAGTGATGTCACCCCTATTACCCCTCCCCTCTCCTCCTCCTGTCTATGTGTAATGTATAGTAAAGCATTGTTAGTGTGTGTGCTGTATCTGAAAATCTATTTAGATTAGGGGAGTTATTTTGCATGATGGGTTCTCTTTAAAGCCATTGATGCCCCACTAGGGAATTCTGGGAAATATGCAAATACGTTTTTCAAGGTGGGAAGGGGAAAACCATGGCTCCTTTTGCTACATTGTAAGGCAGCCCCCTTTAACACCAAGTATGACCTACAAGAAGTCTAACAACATGATGTGGGATTAAGCCAAAGCAGTATATCTATTCCAGAAGGAACAGACTCCTAACTGTAGTGCAAGCAGTGCTAGCAGCAGGTGTCTGCCTTAGGCTGGTGCCACACGCACTGCTTTGTCTGCGCTTGCAAACGCAAACGCAGACAAAGCCTCGCCTACCGGGGCGGGAAACACCTGCGATCAGGAATGAGCCGCTGGTGTTTTGCGTTAATTTAACGCAAAACACCGGCAGCTTGTTCCCGATCGCAGGCGTTTCCATAGAAACGGCGATGCAATCGGGCCGAGGCCGGCCTGCTGGGCGCGGCTTTGTCTGCTTTTGCGTTTGCAAGCGCAGACAAAGCACTACGTGTGGCACCAGCCTTATGATACAGAGGACACTTCTCCTGAAAAGAGGCACCACAGCCAGTGAACCCTCCTCCTTATAGTCATGACTGCACCATGAGATACCCCATGCTGTGTCTAAAGTTTATTCTTTGTATTGGGAAAATGTATCCTCTACTCTTACTCTAACGATTTTTTACTGCATTAACCGCTTAAAGACAGCCATTTTTTACTTAAAGGTGTTATCCTATTTCAGCAAATAATTGATGTTGTTTGTGTAATGACAAGTTATAAAATTTTTCAATATACTTTCTGTATCAATTCCTTGCAGTTTTTCACATCTCACTGCTCCTACAGTAAAGAATTCCAGTCTATGGTGATGGTAGAACCGCCTCTCCTCTAGGCGTAGAGCAGGGGTCAGGGGTGCGCGTGCGCTGGCAATTGTGGATTTAAAGGGCCAGTGCGCCGCTGATTGCCGCTACCCACTTACCGGGTTCCTATAAAGACTGGCGGCTCCCAGCATTCCCCGACGGCTCTAAGTGCTTCATGCGGAAGTTTGCCACAGTGTTTCCTTCCCAAGTGTTGACCTACCGTTGTGACCCTGGACCTGTTCCTGATTCTGCTCCTTCGCTGCCAGCCCTGACTTCTTGCTCCGCCCCCAACCTTGCATCATTGCCTGTTCATGACCACGAGTGATGAGTGCCTAGTGATCCTGTACCTCAACATTGGCTGCCACAGTGGACAAGTCGCGCCTGTGGAACGACCTGGTAGTACCACCCTTCAGCAAGACCATCCTGTTTTGCGGCGGGCTCTGGTGAAGACCGGGCTCTGGTGAATTCCGGTCCCAGGTGTCTGCTTACATCATAGTCCGTGGTGGTCCAGGGGGTTCACTACTGCAAATCCGGACACCCACCACATGTCTCCCAGTAGATAGGTAGTCCCTGCACATGCCCCCCGGTGCATAGGTAGCTACAGCTCATGCCCCCCACTATATAGGTAGCCACAGCACATAACCCCAGTAGGTAGGTAGCCACAGCACATACTCCCAGTATATAGGTAGCCACAGCACATGCCCCCCAGTATATAGGTAGCCACAGCACATGCCTCCTAGTAGATAGGTAGTCACAGCACATGCCTCAGTAGATAGGTAGCCACAGCACATGCCCCCTGTAGATAGGTAGCCACAGCACATGCTCCCATGTAGATAGGTAGCCACAACAACAAGCTCCCCAGTAGATAGGTAGTCACAGCAAAAAGAAATGAATATAAACTTACCAGCACTCCCTGCAGCCAGATCCTCATTGCTCCCACGCTCTTCTCTTTGACCCAGGCCTAGACGATGGCGGCCATGGCACCTGGGTCATACAAAGGACGTAGGCAGCGGTAACATCGCTGCCTGTGTCCAGTAATCAGTCTAAGACACGTAGCAGCCATCACTATTTGTCAGATCTGTCTGAGAGCCAGATGCAGCCAACAAAAGAGCCATATCTGGCTCCTGAGCCATAGGTTCCCTACCCCTGGTGTAGAGGATGCTCCCTTGTACTGCCCATTCAGGTATTTGTACATTGTAATGAATAACCCCAAATTTTGTAATCTGCCATTGTATTCTAGTCCCCCCATTCCCCTAATAATCTTGGTTGCTTTCCTCTGAACCTGTTCCAGTTCTACTGTGTCCATCACTAAAGCAGGAATGATTTTAATTCAATATTATTATATCCAATTTTTCTTTATTTTACAAATTGATACTATATATTGTTCTGACATTAATTTTTTTATCTGATTTTAAATATTGTTTGCTTAACCCGTATATATAACTATTTGATCAGTGGAGGACCCACGCTCTTTGTGGTGGCCAGACATCATAACTATGTGTCTGGATGCCAAATAAGCAAAATCCCCTATGCAATTTTTTTGCTACTATTTACACCAAAAAGTCAGTGATAAGTCTCCCCCATAGACTTTATACATGTGTGCATTTCTGCAGCATTTCTGTAGTCTCATTTTCATGCTTACCGTTACAGTGCTGTCGTTGTCTTTAAACCGTATACACATTGATGGTTTTTTTTAACCTATCTTGTAAGTTTTAAAGGACATCTACCACCAGGATGAATGATTGTAAACCAAGCACATTGACATATTGGTGTGTGCCCTCTTTGGCTGGAACAGCTCTTCTTTTAGCTTCTTATGCCTTGTTTTTTTTACAAAAAAAGGCTTTTAAAATTATACAAATGAACCTGGGGGGCTCTGGGCTTCTTAGGTGTTAATGGAGCCTGGAGTGGTTCCTGGAAGTGAGCACATGTACCATCATGTCAATGTGCTTACAATCTTTCATCCAGGTGGTAGATGTCCTTTAATAAAATATTTTATCCTAAAAAAATATTAACTTTGGAGAGTTTTCGGGTAAGTTGCAAGAATTAAAGGACCAGCTTACCCACAACACAGATTTTATAATAGGGGAGTAAAGTATTATCTACATGTGGAATCCTCGCCCTATTTTTCAGGCCATTGGTCTTTATTTAACATGAAAAAAGTTTGGTGCTGCTCTTCCACAGGGAAGAAAGAACTCCCTTCTATCATATATCACATGTGTCCTGTCCTCTGCACTGTGTTCAGTCCATGAAATCCATCCAGCACATTGTCTGAGAATAAAGAACCAACTATAGTCATATATCTCCGGCCTAAAACTAATTCAAACCTTCGGGCAGCGTTCACGCATTGTATTTACATTGCATTTTGAAACGGAACTCAAGAGCTGAGCAGAGGAGATTTGCCTAATCACATTGCTGTTAACATTTGTGTTTCCAAACGCAAGTGTTAACACAATGTTAACACTGTCAACAATGTGTAAACAAAGCATGTGCATTAACTTGATGTTAACAGCAAAGTAATTAGGCAGATCTCCTCTCCTCAGTGAATGACACACGTAAATGACGTGGGGAATATTTATCATACACTCACGCTCTATGTGCCGGCATATGATGAAACTCCACCCCTCCGACAATGCTGGATACATCAAGAGATTCCAACTTCCTGATATATTTAGCAGTGCGGCCTCCATTATTCATGAAGTGTCCAGCAGGAGCCTCCCCTCACTAATGAAATGTTCAGCAGCACCCTCCCCTTAATAATGAAATGTCCAGGAGCAGCTTAACCTGAGGGTGCGTTTATCTGTTCAGGTTTTCAGGTGCAGTTTTTGAAACCAAAAGCAGGTGTGGATTATAATTGTGTTTCTTTTCACTCCACTTTTGGTTTGGACATTGAAAACTGCATCTGAAAACCTGAACGTTTGAAAGCACCCTCAAGAAAGAAATGTCCCGAAGCAGAAGTAAAAAACATATCACCCATTGGGGCAGATTTATCAGGGCTTGTACTCTAGTTTTCTAGTGTGCCAAGAAATAATAACAAATTGTATTAGTGAACCACCAGTAATTGTGATCATTCACACTTTACACCAAGTAGGCATGGAGGGGTGTGAGGGTGTGCTGGAGTAGGCCGACAAGGGTCATTCCTGCCCGCAGCTGCGGACTCGCCACACCCTGCCAACTTTCAGGAGAGAAATTATGCAGGCTGCGGCTCAATTGTACATCAGACAGGGCCTGGCATAGAATGGTACGCCAATGCGACCGGCCTGTGGAATACATCAGGAAGCCGCAGCCTTCTCATGTATCCAGCAGCGCATGACTTTATCATGCAACCATCCTGTCGAAAACATCAGAAAACTAGAGGCCCCTGATGTATTCAAAGACGCCGGAGGGGCAGGGACTTTATCATATACCAGTGCATGTTTTCTTTTTACACATCTGTTTATCATAAACCATGGTGTGATTTTAGCCCAAGATCTAACCAGTACACGCGTGTTGTCAGTAAACTATTCCTAGAGTGAAGAGCTTATTAAAAGTTTGTGCCGAGTTGGGTAATGTTGTGAGTGACACAAGCTCCTTTCATGACTACTGACTGTACAGCTTCCCGGCCTCCTTTATAGCTGCTTGGGAGGGGTGGTTGCCCAGTAACGAGCCTGTGAGAGATGCTGATTGGCTACAGGCTGGCAGCTTACTCACTATGAATGTGCACATCAGCTTAGTATCAGGGACAGGTCCGACCAGAACAGGAGCCACAGATCTCTGGCGACTTACTACCCTGTGTCAGCTGGTGAGTACCAAGTTTTCTCATATTACCAGCTGGTTCCCTGCAAATGTATCGTGTTACTAGTATGTTTATATAATACATTGTGCAACATACTTTATAGCAAATCATCGGGACATGTCCACAGTTTAGCCTAAATTTGTGTATACATTAAATTAATTTTTTTGCAGTGTTTTTTATGGTGACCCTCTGAGCAGGCACATGAATAAGTAAATACACCACAAACAGCATGAGATGTGTCCAGTATTATCTCAACGACTTTTCTATAGGGACAAAAATGGGAAAGCCGCAAACATTATTTGGAAGATTGAGAGATGTTCATGGACTTTCTTGGATTGTCTGAATAAAAATAATAAATACCAGGGAATACGCAGAAGTGGTGAGATCCAGAAATGTACTTGGTCTGCTTTTAAGGTTGAGCAGCTATTTCTGACTTTATTAACTTATGCTTTTGTGTACAGACAGATGTGAGTGTTTGCCTAGATGCACACAACATTGTTTTTGCCTATGTGCTATTCCATATTCAATTATATTCAATTCAACAAACACATTCATTTCTATGGGCTCATACACATGGCCTGGTTTACACACATCTGTGTGCCACAAAACTCAGAACAGGTCTTACTCTTGCCCATGTTTGTGACTCGGTCAGTCCTTTCTACTGTCATTGTCAAGTGAGTGGACCTCAAACATTGACGGCACACACGTGGACCACAAACAATGGATCTTTAGATTCTGGGGCACATTTACTTACCCGTCCTGACGTATTCCCTGAAAGTGCATTGTCTGACGATAATGCACTCTCCTGCGATTCACTAAGATCGTGCGCCCGATATCCTGCATGTGTCGCTTCCCCACTCAGATCCGACAGAGTTCACCTTCTTCTTCCTGGTGCATGTAAGTTCTTGATTTTGCGAGACTCTTTGAAAGTGAAATACCGCTCTCAGTCGAAATATGGCGATGCAGGCACATAGAGGAACCGAATCACAGGAAGAATCTTACAAATTCTGCCCATGGAAAGCCCTGGGGTCCTGATCGGCCCCTAGCAAGGATGAACCTAGCCTTTCTGCTGCCTGAGACGAGCTATAGAAAGACGGCCCACCCTCGATATATGTAATATATCAGGGAGTATCATGTCCAGGCCCATCATATTGGTTTGGTGTGAAAATAAAGCAATACAAAATACATACAGCGTATTGCCATTCAGTATAAAATACATACAGTGTGCTTCCATACAGTATAAAATACATACAGTGTGCCGTCATACAGTATAAAATACATACAGTGTGCCGTCATACAGTATAAAATACATACAACGTGCTGCCATACAGTATAAAATACATACAGTGTGCTGCCATACGGTATAAAATACATACAACGTGCTGCCATACGGTATAAAATACATATGGTTTGCCGCCATAAAGTATAAAATACATACAGTGTGGGGCCAAACAGTATAAAATACATACAGTGTGCTGCCATACAGTATAAAATACATATAGTGTGCCGTCATACAGTATAAAATACATACAGCGTGCTGCCATACAGTATAGAATACATACAGCGTGCTGCCATACAGTATAAAATACATATAGTTTGCCGCCATACAGTATAAAATACATACAGTGTGCCGCTATATAGTATAAAATACATACAGCATGTCGCCATACAGTATAAAATACATACAGTGTGCCTCCATACAGTATAAAATACATACAGCGTGCTGCCATACAGTATAGAATACATATAGTTTGCTGCCATATAGTATAAAATACATACAGTGTGCCGCCATACAGTATAAAATACATACCGTAATTTTTGTACTATAAGGCGCACTGGATTATAAGGCGCACCATCAATAAATGCCTGCTTAAACGTCTAGGTTCATATATAAGGCGCATCTGATTATAAGGATGAATGACCAGAAGGTGGCAGAACTGTGCACAGTTCAAGGCAGCTGTTGTCTATAAGTATGGTTCATATATAAGGCACACTGCACTATAAGGCGCACCTTTGATTTCTGAGAAAATGAAAGGATTTTTTGTCTGCCTTATAGTCCGAAAAATATAGTACATTGTGCTGCCATACAGTATAAAATACATACAGAATGCTGCCATACAGTATAAAATACATACAGTGTGTCTCCATACAGAATAAAATATATAAAGTGTGTCTCCATACAGTATAAAATACATACAGCGTGCTGCCATACTGTATAAAATACAATCAGTGTGCTGTCATACAGTATAAAATACATACAGCGTGTCTCTATACAGTATAAAATACATACAGCGTGCCGCCATGCAGTATAAAATTCATATAGTTTGCCGCCATATAGTATAAAATACATACAGCGTGCTGCCATACAGTATAAAATACATACAGCGTGCCGTCATACAGTATAAAATACATATAGTTTGCCGCCATACAGTATAAAATACATACAGCGTGCCGCCATATAGTATAAAATACATAGTGTGCTGCCATACAGTATAAAATACATACAGCATGCCGCCATATAGTATAAAATACATAAAGTGTGCTGCCATACAGTATAAAATACATACAGCATGCCGCCATACAGTATAAAATACATACAGTGTGCCGCCATACAGTATAAAATACATACAGTGTGCCTCCATACAGTATAAAATACATACAGCGTGTCTCCATACAGTATAAAGTCCATACAGCGTGCCGTCATATAGTATAAAATACATACAGCATGCCGCCATACAGTATAAAATACATACAGTGTGCCGCCATACAGTATAAAATACATACAGTGTGCCTCCATACAGTATAAAATACATACAGCGTGTCTCCATACAGTATAAAGTACATACAGTGTGCCGTCATATAGTATAAAATACATACAGTGCGTCTCCATACAGTATAAAATACATATAGTTTGCCGCCATATAGTATAAAATACATACAGTGCGCTGCCATACAGTATAAAATGCATACAGCGTGCTGCCATACAGTATAAAATGCATACAGCTTGCTGCCATACAGTATAAAAATCATACAGCGTGCCGCCATACAGTATAAAATACATATAGTTTGCCGCCATATAGTATAAAATGCATACAGCGTGCTGCCATACAGTATAAAATGCATACAGCGTGCTGCCATACAGTATAAAATGCATACAGCTTGCTGCCTTACAGTATAAAATGCATACAGCTTGCTGCCATACAGTATAAAAATCATACAGCGTGCCGCCATACAGTATAAAATACTATCAATGTGCAGTCACACAGTATAAAATACATACAGTGTGTCTCCATACAGTATAAAATACATACAGCGTTCCGTCATACATTATAAAATACATACAGCGTGCCTCCATATAATTTAAAATAAATACAGTATGCATATAGTATAAAATCCATACAGGGTGCTGTACATGGATTATGGCTGGCTAAGGCACTGCCTGGGCTGGCATTACATCTGGAGCTGTAGCATTGCACACCTTGCTGTGCTGCTGGATCAGGCAGGGGGACATTTTGACTGGCTGCTGAGTCGTGACAAATACGGCAGCGGCACTACTGGCTGAGACGCGTCACCCTATTATGTCACACGGTGAGAGCCGCAGTCCGCGCTACCCTTGCTTTAGGTGGGCCCATTTTATCCAAGCTGACTGTGCTGTGCAACCTTGCTGCCGCCCTTCCTCCTGCTTGCCAGCTCCTAGCCAGGACATGCTGCTCTCATGGTTATTGTAAGGTGACATATCCTGACTGGGTGGCACTTACTAGCATCAGTGGCCTGCATGATGCCGCCTCCCTCGTCCACCAGGAAGAGCGCCGCCCAAGGCGATATTCTCAACTCATGGCAGGTGCGACCCTGCACCAACTTATAGTTGCCCCTTTTTTTGTAGCCAGCCCTTATAACGCTACCTTGACATCTCGTTTTTGGCCTTGTCCATACAATCTAGAGCACAGACATATAACACTGTTTGCTCATGCCTGTTCTTCCTCTCCCTCATTAAAGTGACAAGAGGAGTGCACATTGGCAGCAGTGATTGGCTGCTGCTGATGTTCTAGGTGTCTCTTGAGTGATGTTACTGTCCTTATATGGACAGTGACATCACTGGGGAACCTCCTTGAGTGTACGCTCAGAAGAGGCCTATGGGGGAATGCACTAATGCCGCATCCATCTCCCATAGGCCATTGTGTGTTTTCCACAGTGATGGACATATACAGTACTGTGCAGACAGAGGCAAAAACTTGTCTTCATCAGCTAGTAAGTGTCTATGGGAACACTGAGGGAGATTTGACATACACCAACGCTCCTGTGTCGGCATATGATTGCAGTCACTCCCCCCTCCCCTTGATGCTCCGGATACATCAAAAGGCTTATGCCTCTTAAAGTGTTGTGGGCGCTGGGAAAAAGTACGCCAGGTCCGATCTGGCATAGTTTTACATAAAAACCAACAACCGAAAACTCGGGGAACGCCCCGTGCCTGCCCCCTCCACCAGTTGCAGCACCCCTCTATGCCCCCTCCATGCCCACATGGCATGAAGGTGGAATATTAGCTATTTTAATCAAAAATTCTTGCAATGTGCAAGAATTTGTGATTATTATTTAACTGCTTCTACGCCAGAAAACTGGCATCGAAGTAGTGATAAATCTCTACTGAGCATATAAAAAATCCAGATGCTAATGCACTTTTTGTAGCCCACCATCACTTGGTGCCCCCGGTAAAATTGAAAGAAAATCCCTCACATACTCCCATTTCAGCAGACAGTGGGACAGAGCCTGACATTTGGGACAGTCTAGCTCTGAGACAGATGGCAGGTATGTCCTAGACTTTCTTCAGCTGCATTTTCTGGGCATCTATCTGGGCTGTGGTCAGGAAAGCAGGGGAGTATCATTCTCCCCACGATAACTGTCATTTCCCTTATGTTTGACTTTTGACGATTTGACTCTTGACATAAAATTTGGGTGTGTACCCCTGCAGTAAAGAAATTGTTGTTTCTATATAAACCTTCTTCCCCAGTTTGCTTTGTGTATCAGCATATCTGCTATCAGAGCGGCTGCACCTTTTCTAATCATTATACTATTTGACTATATAGGTGGGGAAATATAAGCGACCGTTCATATAACTTTCTGCTGTGTCACTGCTTTTCAAGAGGAGTGAAAGAAGAGAACTGTGTCACCTCTCCCCCACCAGAATTTTCCTGACTTGTAACCTTTACTTAATTGTTCTCCATACCTATAGGATTTCCATTAATAGTTTAGGGAAGATGAAAGGGAAACAGGTTATTTGGAATTCCGGAGCAGAAATAACAAAGTTTAAATCATTTTTTAATTTATATTATTCATTTAACCCCTTCCCTACTATTAAAGATAGGCCATAATAATCCCTGACACACCCTTTTAGATTTGTAATGTATACAGGCAGTCCCTAGATAGGTTCCTTGGGTTTGTACTTAAGTTGAATTTGTATGTAAGTCAGAACTGTATATTTTAGAATGGTAGCTCCAGACAAAAATTTTCTATCACTGTCCCAGTGATAATTGGATTTTATTTTTTTTTTTTACTGTAATAGGGCCAAGGATTATTAATGAAACTTCATTATAGACACCTTACAGCTTATCATTGCAGCCTGGTACTATAGTAAAGCATCCAGAGAGCTTCACCAAAGGTCACAGGGGGCAGAGGGGTCCGTCTGTAACTAGGGGTCATCTGTAAGTCGGGTGTCTGTATATGGGGATTGCCTGTATATGGTTTTAGATTTACACTAAAATGTGCAGAAATGGTTTCTCTCCCGGTCTAGCCAAAATAGCAGCCAAAAAAAGCAGACACAAAACCTCACCTTAATTTGCCAAAATTCATCAAAATATGAAATAGGACAGCATATTATCATTTAACGATATCATGGAAGTCCTTAAAATACTTTTAACAATAATTGTATATTCCACACTCAACACATTTGCAGAACATTTTTCCCACACCCGCTACATTTCGGGAAAACCTCCCTCCTTTCTCAAGCATGAGGTTCCCTCGAAATGTAGCAGGCTGGGTACACGCGGCTCCTCTCCCCAAGGTGATGCTTAAAGCGCGATGGAATTTGATGTTGCTACATAAATAAAGATTATTTTTATGCTTCTCCAAATGTGTTGAGTGTGGAATATATATACAATTTTAAGGACTTTTTATGGACTTTTTGCAAATTAAGGTGCAGTTTTGAGTCTCTGTTTTTTGGTCGCTATTTTGGCTATGTGATAATGGAGTTTTGAAGGATCAGACCATTGCACTATTGTCTTCCCACACAAGAAACTCGGAATACCATTATATTTATTAACAAGACTCTCTCCCAGTCTGCCATTGTCCATGGAGAGATGCATGCCGTGTAATGACCTGTAATTATTCTGTATGAGTCCCATTAATTAGCATTGGACCTGTGGGTGTGGATCATTCTCCATGACATTATATTAGCAGGGAGTATATTCCTGTTCAACGCCTTGTTGCCTCAGAGACATAACCAAACAAAGCATCCTGTAAGAATACCCGGGAATAGCTATAGCAAGTGTAATAAATACATGTGCAACCACTTCTCTTGCATTGTTTCTCTTGTAAGGTGCATAGTTTAAGCCATCACAGTCATTCAAGGTCTATTTGCCTTGGGTAATGGTTTATATTCTGCTGACAGAAGTTGTAATGTTGTATTGTATTGCAGAAATAGAATAAATTCACGATGAACGGGAATGAGATGATAACTCAAGAACTGTGCAAGGAACTGGATATGAAAGATGGAGAGTAAGTACAAGAAATATATTTCTATTGTTATTGAGGTATTACATTAAAGGACAGAAAATACTGAAACTTAAATATTTTTGCTAATTTATTAAACAAGAAAATCTTAAATATCACATGGTCATAAGTATTCAGACCCTTTGCTCAGTATTGAGTAGAAGCAGCTTTGGAGATAGTGCTGCCAGGAGTCTTCTTGGGAATGATGCAACAAGTTTCTTACACCTGGATTTGGGGATCCTCTGCCTCTTCCTTGCAGATCCTCTACAGTTCCCTCATATTGGATGGTAAACGTTGGTGGACAGCCATATTTAGGTCTCTCCAGAGGTGCTCAATTGGGTTTATGTCAGGGCTGAGGTTGGGCCAGTCAGGAATGGTCACATAGTTGTTCTGAAGCCACTGCTTTGTTATTTCAGCTGTGTGTTTAGGGTCATTGTCTTGTTGGAAGGAGAACCGTCGGCCCATTCTGAGGTCCAGAGCATTCTGGAAGGGGTTTTCATCTAGGACTGATTTGGCAAGCTCTCTGCAACACCCCTGCCAACGCATAAGCAGACTGGTAGTTGCGAATAGCACCCTCCTCAGGTCAGGAGCTGTTAGGGAGATTGATCTCTAGGAAGGTTCTGGATTCTCTGTATGATGTAATTGCAGCTGTAGATACTGCCTGGAAAGGCAACAGTTAAATTGGTGCAAGTAATTATCCAATGGTGTGGCTGTATTGTTAGCTGGAGTGTGATTGCAGAGGTGCCACCTGACCAGGGGAAGTATAAAACCCCTGCTCAGTGAGAGCACTTGGTGTCTTGGTCTTGGTCAGTCTTGTCTCAGGACTGCAGAGTCGGAGTTAAGAGAGAGACAGTTTGTGCAGTACACCTTCAGTGCTGCCACAGATACTAATCCCAGGAACTTATAGTGCCTCAGGCCTACTGCCTGTCACTTGGGGCAAGTCAGGAGACTCTAGCCCAGAGCTGCAGCTTCCACAACTTGGACACAGCTCCACCTCAACTATCCCAGCCTGCATCTACTATCAGGCTGGTGCACCATTCCTGCGGACCACTCTCCATGACCACTCCAGTAACCAGAATCTGCTGTGTTATCGTTTGGCCGTTGCCTGCTGTCTGAAGTTCATATTAAATGTAGAACAAATCGATTTAAAAACTCTTTTATACCTAGGGTAATTGGGCTGGTTAACCTGGGCAAGTGAGTGAGGTTATGGTATATAACTTTTATTATTCTCTTATCCTGTGGTTTTTACTTTTTAAAACTTTTAATACCTTGTAGGTGCTTTGTTTATATTGTATTATATGTATGTTATTAATCCTTATTGTTCGTATATGTATAACTGTAATTATGGATGGAGGTGTTGCTGTTGTGACATAATTAATTTCCCCTATGGGGACAATAAAGTATTCTATTCTATTCTATTCTAAAGAACTGTAAGTTGATTTGCACAATTCTTCCTCCGTCTGATCTCTGGATACTGCTGCTTACCACCACGGGCTTCCCCATCCATTGCCAGGGACTCATCCTACATACGCTAAGGGGTTGCCCCAGAAACCAGTACATCAGCCTCTCCCTCCATATTTCTTGCGCACACCACCTGCTGGAGACCTTCCAGGCTGTAGGTCAGCCCTCCGGTCCCCATACCAAGCACCGTGACTACATCATGGCCTATGCCGCAATAGCCAGCCACTCCGGTATTTTGGGCCATCAGGCCCACAAGGAAAGGCTAGGCCCCGGTGGGGGATGTTGCATCTGTGCAGCCCTGCAGAATCTGTGTGCGCCAGGGGCGCCGGTAGTAGTGAGAGCCATAATTGGGACATAGTATCTGGAGTATAATGCTGTGTGAGGGGAGATTATAAAATTATGGTATGTACAGAAGTGACTGAAACAGAAAATTTCATACACATGCATTAGGGGCCCATGCCCCTGGTGTGTGCTATATAAAATAATTTTATTATTATAGGACATCCCTGTACTTGGCCACATTTATCTTTCCTTCAATTGCAACCAGTCATCCTGTCCCTGCAGCTAATAGAAACCCTCATAGCACAATGCTGCCATCCCCATATGTCACTGCTTGGATTGTATTTGGCTGGTCATGGGCATTGCCTGGTTTCTCCACAAATACTGCTTAGAATTAACACCAAAAAGTTCAATCTTCATCTCATCAGACCACAGAATCTTATTTCTCATAGTCTGGGATTCCTTTGTGTGTTTTTTGTGCAAACTATATGCAGGCTTTCATATGGTACTGAGAAGAGGTTTCCGTTGGCACACTCTGCCATAAATTCTGACTGGTGGAGAGCTGCATAAATTCTTTTGTAACCTTAACCATATCTGTTCCTTGCCACAATTCTGTCTCTGAGCTCCTTGGGCAGTTCCTTAGACATATGATTCTCATATGCTCTGTGAGCTGTGAGGTCTTATATAGATAGGTGTGTGCCTTTCCTAATCAAGTCCAATCAGTTTAATTATACATAGCTGGACTCCAATGAAGAAGAAGAACCATATCAAGGAGAATGAGAAGGAAATGGACAGCATGTAAGTTAAATATGAGTGGCATAGCAGAGGGTCTGAATACGTATGTGATATTTCGGTGTTTCTTGTTAAATAAATTAGCAAAAAAATCTTCAATTTTTTTCATGTTAAGATGGGGTGTAGAGTGTACATTAACGAGCAAAAAAACCTATTTTGATCTTACCAATTGGCTGCAATGAAACAGAGTGAAAAATGTAGGGATCTGAATATTTTATGAACCCACTGTATACCAGTTCCAATTTACATACAAATTCTACTTAAGAAAAAAACTGTATGGAATGATAAACTAGGGATTATTTCAGCGAACAGGAGATGGTTTTAGTTTCTGAATTTTCAATGCCATCACATGAGTTTAGTACAAAGGGGCCTACTGAGGCTCTGTCGCCCAGGGGCCTACTGAAACCTGGAGCTGACCCTGTAACCAGGACTTCAAGTTCTTTCTTGGACATGACGTTCCTATGTAGCTTGCCACTGAGGTCAGTGATTGTCCTAGCAGTGATTTGCACACATATGCTGGGAGGTTTAAAAATAGACATTACCAGTTACCAGTCACTCTTTCATTTGTCTAAAAAACATTGGTATTGTCTCAAATTTTTGTTAGGAGTACCCTACATGAAAATCATTAGGATTTTCTTCCATTTCCGTAAATGTGATTTTACCCTATTATATTATGTTTCTCAGGATGAAGGAATTTCAAGTTCAAGGACAGTCAATACTCTTAGTGAGGAATAATGGAGTATTCAGTGCTGTGGGAAACAAGTGCTCCCATTTTGGTGCACCCCTAAGTAAAGGTAAACGGGTACTATATATGGTCTTGTGTGAGTTTTTTATTCTGTGAATATTCTCCAGTTCTTTAAAAAGAATGTATCCACTCACTCAAAAGTCACTGTCACATGGAATGCCTCATGGACACAGGTACAGTACATTTACACATATACCTATGAATCATCCTATTGCTCAGGCTCATGGACTTGGTGAGAAAAATGGGTTTAGTGTCCATGGCGAGACTGGGAGGTCATGGAAGCCTTATGTGATGTCCTGTAGCCCGTTCCGGCATGGCATGGCCTCCGTCCCATTCGCAGCAGGATTTCTGCCAAGATCGGGAGTCTTTCAATAAGTAGCCGCCCTCCTGGAGTCCTGCATCGGCCTGGGGATAGTGGATCCTGCAACTCCCAGACCTTTTGGAAGGGAGCCATGAAGCAGATGCTCCCTGGGAACTGCAGATTTTGTTCACCACCAGGAGGAACCATGGCTCCATGAGTTTGACTACTTTTTCAGATGCTCCTAATCTTGGCAAAAATTCTGCCACAAAAGCCAGAAAGGCCTCCAGGCTATTGGTCACTGCTTACTCAACCTCCCAGTTCTGATCATTTTGACTTGGATGAAGAACACATAAAACTTCACCTCCTTAAACAATGCTTTCCCAGCCCATATGTCTCTACCGTGACAATTTGTTACCAACTGCAACACAGAGCCAATTATGCTACATCCCTGGACTTTGGCAGCTTGGCGGTTTTATGAGATTCCCCTTTTAGGTTCTTTACATAGATATTGTTATAAATATTGCTGTTACCTGTAGCACTAGGCTCCTGTTATTTTTGATTGTCATCAGTCTCTCTTTTTCTCCGCTGGGACTTACATTCCCTATATATTACCTGTGGAATATATTGGCAGAATTACATAATTAAATGACTTAAAAATGATTGTGGATGAAACTAATATGCTATTGAATTACAGGGGTCCTTGTAGGGGACAGGGTCCGTTGTCCCTGGCATGGTGCCTGTTTCAATGTAAGAAATGGTGACATAGAAGAGTTTCCTGGGCTGGACAGCTTACCCTGCTTCAAGGTAATATTTTATGAAATGTAGGTTTATCATAGATTTTAATCTGATTACAAATTGCACCTATTATGGTATGTTGTTTCTACGCTTCCCAGTGTTGCCTAGCACCAAACTGGGGCTCATTTACTAATGATCGCACTGCACGTTTTTGTTGGAGTGTGCACCTTTTTGAGGGGAAAAACAGATTGCACAGGTATTTAAGAAGTGTGTGTGCGCTGGGAATGTGGTGCACGTGACCCTTTTGTTGCTCAGCTGCGCTGGTCTCCATGCAACACAAATAAGGGGGGACTGCCGTCGGTCGGTCCGACTGATTCAGACTGAATACCGTATTTAACTTTTAAATTGTGTGGCAAGCCCTATGTGCATGATGCACCACAAAAAGGATGGTAAACTGTCGGACCAGTGCAGAGAAGCGACACATTCATGATTTCAGGCGCACAATCTTAGTGAATCGCCACACGCAGCTTTATAGACAGACAATGCAGTGAACTCCAGTGACCGGGTAAGTAAATATGCCCCATAATTATCAGGGTTTGTAAGCCAGTTTTTTGCTGTACAACCACTGCAATGCCTTGTAAACCTCCTTGCCAAGTGGGTATGTCCGGTATTGGAGTGGGCCGACACTGGTATTCCTGTTCCACACCTGTGCACTCGCTTCAGCCAGCCAATTTTCATGATTGAAAGTTTGCAGTCTATAGTGCAATTGTATGGTCGAAGGGGCAGGGACATCATACGTCGGTGTCTGAATTCCACTGTAGAAAACAGAAGCATCTGCAAATGTGACTACACGCCTGGTGCACTGACATCATTTGAGTAGAGATATACCCTTGTTTGAATATTAATATCTTTAATGACAAATTTCTGGGAAACAGTAAGGGTCTCAAATCCTGTAAGGTGCCTTATACAATACTGTTTTTGTAATGGCAGGGATATGTAATTCTTTGTTTTATAATTCTGCTATTTCCCTTATCTATAGGTCACGGTGGAGAATGGTAGTGTGTGTATTGTGACAAATAAAAAGGTAACGCACTAAAGTATTTAGAAGTTGGGCTGTCCAGCATTGAACTATTCATTTATTACTGCAACCTAAGAATTATTCCTTTATTGTAGGAATTGGAGAGCGCTAAGCGGGTAAAATGCATGAGCAGCCGCTCTGCTGGTGACAGAAGCACTGTTGTCATCATCGGAACGGGTAAGTGCAGGATATGTGGGTGTAGGAACAATATGATGGTTTTTAGAGTGAACCTGGTATCGGGAGCCCCTTTTCTGGTTCCCCCATGTTCCTAATAGAGAACAGTATACATATTGCCAAATAGATTTTATAGTTAAACTGACTTCTTCCAAAAAAAAAAGACAACTTAGATCAAAGTTTACCCTTCTATATGCAGAGCTGTGTCCCTAGTCCCATGGGAGTGGCCAGTGAGGATCGGACTCCCCCCCTCACTCCCACCACTCCGTCTTGCATCAATTTCAAATTTAAAAAACCCTCCAATGTCCCCCTTATCTCCTCCTCACCCCTGTCGCTCCCCCCCTTCAGGACATGTCTGCCTCACTCCTCACTGTGAACTCCCAATGGGACTAGGGACACAGCTCTGTATACAGGAAAGTAAATTTTGATCCAACTTATCTTTTTTTCAGAAAAAGCCAGTTTTACCATAAAAGCTCATTGGTCATGTGTACACTATGCTCTATGGCAGTGATGGCAAACCTTCAACCGAAATTTAATTTATGATTTATACTCCTGCTCTGTCACAGTTTTCATTGATACCAGCACTCTGAGGACACCAATAAAGCAGAAAATAGTCCCAGGTAGCACTGTCACTTTAATATACCTCTGTGCACAGCAAGTCCTGGGCTGTCTGGGACTGCAGGAAGATACCTGGAGTCATCTCTGGTGATGGCCTGGGTGCCCACAGAAAGGGCTCTGAGTGCCACCTCTGGCACCAGTGCCATAGGTTAGCCATCACTGCTCTGTGGGGACATTGGGGGAGCCAGAAAAAGGGCACCTGATGACAGGTTCCTTTTTAATAGATGGTTTTACTACTTTTACCGGGTCAACCAACTCCAACCCTTTGCAGCCATCTCTCTGTCAATGGGGTGGTGCCAGTATGTTTGCTCCACCAAGTACAAAGTAGAGAGCCTAAAAGGCATATAAGGTTCTCATACTAATGACATTACATATAGAATCTCCCCCAGTAACTGTTGTTTTCTGACTTTATCATTTCTACTACTACAGGCCCCGCTGCATTGGTCTGCGCTGAAACACTTCGCCAGGAAGGTTATACTGGCAGGATTGTGATGGTGACAAGAGACAAGCACATGCCCTATGACAGGACAAAGCTCAGCAAGGTCTGTGCTATGCTCTTATCCTGCAACACGCTATGAATGTTGCTATTTTAGGCATTTTTCCCACCAAAGGAAGTTATAATTTTGAAGATCTCATCAAATTGATCAGGATCCAGAGCAAAGCTGTGCCATGAGCAGGAGATGACCCTGAAACAGTACAATACAAACTGAGAAGTACCCACCCCTTCCTGGGTCTTCTCCTGCTTTGGGTACACAACCAGCATCAGGAGTCACGACATGGAGCTGAGTGGCAGGAGATGACCCGGGAGCACCTGCACCAATAAAGTAGTAAATTTTCAGATCTCATCAAATTGATTTGCGTCTGCCTATAGTGGGTTTGCAGTGGCTAGTGAGCCTTCAACCATGAGGAAGCACAAAGGCTACCACAGAAGATACCAGTATTATTTATGGCATATCAAATGTTGGGGGCCTGTTACAGATTTTGCATTAAAGCCTAGGAGCACCTCTGCCAGCAAGTATCTCATCCCCATATTGAGCTGCTTCTTAAATGAAACCTACCATGAGGATTTTACTATACTTATTTTACTCATAAGTAGATCTTCGTGTAGATTTCTCCTGCCTGCCTCTGCCCTAATCTGTAATTTAATAATCCTGGAACCTAACTTCTTAAAAACTTTATTTTAGTAATATGTAAATGAACTGCAGAGGCTATGGGGCATGGAGGAGCATGGTCGGCCACTAGAAACTGTGGCTAGTACAAGCCCCAGTAGCCTCTGCCATTTCCATATTACTAAAATAAGGTATGAAATTCTACTTTGTTAAATAATAGTAAAAAGAGATGGATCCAGCAGGTTAACAATAAAATCTAGGAATCTTTATTGAAAGTCATCATCGGGTTAAAACATCAGAACATCCATAATCCTGATGTTTTATTTGCATATACAAAGAGGCAAAGTGGGGGGAGTGGAGGTTGGTCCGCAGTTCTTTACTTTCTTTTCCTTCATTAAAATAAACAGTTTTATTCCTACAGTCGATGAATGCAAAGGCTGTCGATATCTATTTGCGACCTGCAGAATTTTACAAAGACCATGATATTGAAGTATGGACAGAAAAAGAGGTAATAGTTATTCATTAAACTTTTTTTAAATTTTTACTTTGATTTTGATAGATATTGAATTCAGTGCAACAAATAATATACAGTGGGTATGAAAAGTATTCAACCCTTATAAATGTTTCAGATCAAAAAAGTTCTTTTTTTGCTTATTAAAGATAACTCTCAATCCCCTTGTGTATAAAGATAATTTTTAACCTTTTACTTCACAATTTTATTGGCACGGTTTTATTGCTGTTTTTGCTCCTATCACTCAGTGATGGTCCATGTAAGATTCTAGAGTATGGGTGGGGCCTCTCTAACCAGACGCATTATAATATATCTAGTTCTGTGAGCTGAAAATGTGGTTGGATTATCAAGGTACATGTTTATATACACTTTCATTTAGCTTCACATAGAAAGAGAGATGAGACAGATCAGAGATGATGAGATCCATGAGATGCCTATTACACACAATAACAGTCAGCTCTCCTACATCTCTGCTACTCCATAACACACAGTTCTACATCTGCTGTGCCTTCCACCGCAGATAAAAAATGTATCTGCCTGTAGATTAACACTCCTCACGCTGCTGCCGGCAGGAAGTCAGTGTCTTGTATCAGTGTGAGCTCCGTCCTGGACTGCAGGGGGGGCTAGAGTGCAGGGAGCAGAGAGAGAGAAACTCCGTTCCACAGCCGTCGAAACCAAGGTGGCTTCCCCGTCCCTAAAGTCAGAAGTTACAGGGTTGTGTCTAGGGGCAACTGAAATTGTGTACACCAGGACTGATAAAGATAGGTTGGAATTGTATCTGTGAAATGCTGCATTTTTGTTAATGACAGTGAATTAGAGAATGTGTTATTTTGTTATCCTGAGTACATTTAAGAAACTTGTCTTCGTGGAAATACCCCTTTAATGTACACTCTACACCCCATCTTGACAGAAACAAACGAAATGTAGATATTTTTGCTAATTTATTAAACAAGAAAAAATAAAATATCACATGGTGAGAAGTATTCAGCCCCTTTGATCAGTATTGAGTAGAAACAGCTTTTGAGCAAGTACAGCCTTGAGTCTTCTTGGGAATGATGTAACATGTTTTTCAAACCTGAATATGCGGATGCTCTTCTATTCCATGCAGATCCTCTCCAGTTCCCTCAGGTTGGATGGAGAACCTTGGTGGAGGCCATTTTCAAGTCTCTCTAGAGATGCTCAATCGGGTTTAGGTCAGGGCTCTGGCTGGGCCAGCCAAGAATAGTCACAGAGTTGTTCTAAAGTTATGTTAGGGTCATTGTCATGTTGTAAGGTGAACCTTAGGCCCAGTCTGAGGTCCAGAGCACTCTGGAAGAGGTTTACATCCGGGATATCTATGTACTTGGCCGCATTCATCTTTCCTTGAATTGCAACCAGCCGCAGTGATCTTGGGGTTTTTCTTTATCTCTCTCACCAAGGCTCTTCTCCCACAAATGCTTAGTTTGGCCGGGAGACCAGGTCAAGAAACAGTTGTGGTTGTCCCAAACTTCTTCCATTTAAGGATAATGAATGTTACTGTGCTCTTAGAAACCTTGAGTACTGCAAGAATTATTTTGTAACCTTAGCCAGGTCTGTGCCTTGCCACAATTCTGTCTCTGAGCTCCTTGGGCAGTTTCTTAGACCTCATGATTCTCATGTGTTCTAACAGTGTGAAAAATTTAAATGGGTCTGAATACTTTCCATACCCACCTATTGTGATAGGAGTTCATTATTTTTGTTGTTAGTTGTCCTGTTTTGGCTCCTGATTTTAGCTGTGGTTTGCACTGTGATTTTCTATAGTGGATCAATGTATTTGGCACACCGTAAGAAGCACAAACGATCATCAGTAATGTAAAACCACAATCATAAATGGTGTAGAAGTTGGTAAACTTGCATTTTGTTGGTCTAAGTATGCGCCCAGAAATGCCATGCAGGAAAAGTGTTGGGATTCAAAAGCTTCGCCTAAACTGAGCGTCCAAAAAAAGATGTTAGTGTGGGAAACTAAGTTAAATTGTGCCACCGAAATATAATAAATATATTGCATACGGCACAGAAATAGAGAAAGTCAGCCGAAAAACTGGCATACGGCTTAAAATGCTAATTTATCAAAAATAGTAGAATGGGCAAAAATAATAAAAGCATGGAAAGTATATCTCTACAGCATCCTGCCAGCCAATGTATTGGGCAATTATATTCTGAATTATATTGTTTGCAAAGTTGAGGATTTGGGAATTATTATATTTATTTTTTTTAGTACCATACGTGCAGATTTTCATATTGTATGTGTTGTATCTAACAGCCAACAAAATGCATGCCACCAAATCATGAGAACCATGCAGCAAAACTACTGCGTTCTTAGTGGCCATAATCCATTAAGAATGTCTACTAACTTCAAGATTGTCACGTTCTATGAATTACAATGTGATGAATAATGTATTATGTACAACACTGCTATATCCATTACATTGCTTTGCAGAATAGATTTATATGTATGTAACCGTACTGCCACCTATTGGACATAATTTGTGTATGTCTCCCTGAGAAGTCCAATATTGCAATAGCTCTAATGAAAACAGAATTTTCTAAGCAGAAGTACATATTTGTCACCAGGCCAGCCCACACAACTGGCTGAGATACACTGTGCAGACATGCAAGGGAAAAGCGATTGCTCTGATGCTGTAACTGAATGTGGTCCTAACCAAGATAAAACCTACATGCTACAGTACCGAATATTATGACAGATGTTATGATGATTCGGAGTAATACATGTGGACTCCAGAAGTCTATAATATCCTAAATGTATCCATAATAATAGGCATGCTGTCATGCAGGTGGCTCCTATTAAATGTACCAGGCCAGACAGGGATATTTGCTTAGGTTATATGATGTCTATATTCTGCACTTTGATTGAACTATTACATTTTATACAATATGTTCTAGGTTGTTTCTATTAACTCAGATGACGCCAGGGTCAAATTTAAGGATGGATCATTCCTCCAGTACAGCCAACTTCTTATTGCCACTGGCAGCAGGTAAATAATCTGATACTTACCTCTAAAACCTCATTCTGTACAGTAACAGGCTGTGCAATGTACTACTCTGAAGCCATGCAAAAGGCTGTCCAACTTTGCGAGCTGAAGAGCAGTAAATCTTCCCTAGTGCAAGGGTTTGCTTTGCTGGATGAATCTCCGGAGAGTCCGTTTGGCTCTGCTGCATCTGCAGCACAGTTTGGCAGTGTCACACAAAACCCCAGGACTGAGTCTGTATTTATAGACTCTGGGTCTCAGACTCTTGAAGTATCCAGGGAGCTAGCCAATGAACAGTATGTAGCAACACCAGGTGACAATAAATGGGATAAATTAAAGATAAATAAAACCTGTTAACCATTTAGGAGCAGAATACATACATATTGTACACTTTAGATCTACTTCTAGCACGTGGTGGAGCTGTTGTTACACAATGCAACCAGCAAAGAGGGAATTCAGGGGTAGAAGGAGCTTGGAAAAGCTGGGTTACGATTAGAAAGCTGGATTTCTGAGTAACAGAACCCAGTGTGATGATCAGTCCTACTGGGTCCACTTCTGCAAGAATCCAGATTAGTTTTGTAACTGCCCAACACATGCACCACCAATCCAGCCAACAAATAAGTGTATATGTGTAGTTGGAAATGCTTATGGGCAATATGCATAAGACCTAATATAAGATAAAAAAAAAAAGTTTTAATGGCATATATGAATATACTGCTTCTCTATCATATGTTGATATTGTTGAAGTGGCCTCTTGGTTATCCCCCTTTAACACCTGCACAGAATCATGGACTTCACTCTAGTGGACCGACAAACTGCTACATTTTGTAATAGTCTACTATCATTGACAACCTATGCAGGTGGGTAGAGCGATGTTGGCACATGGCACCACAGGGACAGACATAGGCATAGCCAGGAAAGGAAAAGTTCAGGTGTAATGGCACAGATCAGGTAGAGACAGAGGTCAGGATGGGAGAGGTCAAACATGGACAAAGTAGCATTACACTAGGAATTGGATGGGCACTAGGAATTGGGTGCCCAAAAGCATTGGGGAGGTGGTTTGAATAACCTTTGGTATCAAGACAATAAGGATGCTTGATAAAGATGCTATTGGCGTTAGGCAGTATTCTTTGAATAAAAGGTTATTGGGTACAGAAGTGAGCCATTGCAAACTCATTCTAATACCTGGTGGAGACGGTTCACAACTTTGAGTAATTGAGCCTCTCGCCTCTTTTCTATAACCTGTATCTATTTTACTGTGCTGTCTTTTGTTTGAATCCATTGATAAACCCAACTCCCTGAGCATATGAAGCTGCTGACACTGTTACTGTCAGTAACAACATGCCCCTATTAATGTCACAGTGTTATAAATGTTGAGAAAACTGAATTTCATATGGTGTTCAAATTTAGGACTTGGCATAACTAAAGTAGACTTTCATGGACCATCAAACTTGGATATAAAGTGTTTATTGATCCACAAAATGATGGAAGAAAACACCACATTCTTTAATATTTAAAAGGGGTATTCTGGGAATATGAATGTCTGATACAAAACCCCCTAATGCTATAAATTAATGAATATAACAAAACTCAATGTCATTAGTCACAAAATGGAGCTTAAATAGTTTGATTTTATAATTCACAAAATGTTATGGGCTTTCTATAGTAGGTGGAGTTATCACCAAGATGGCCACCACTGGAAACTACAAGTCCCATGATCCTTTAGCTCTCAGTAACTCCTCTTATGATTGTCTCCCAGTGATGATGTAACTGACTGTCCTGTTCTGTTACAATAGTAATGATGTGTCACTGCCATCACTGCACATTACCTAACTGAGATGACGTCTCACCAGAACAGTGGTCATACTGGATGCACTGCAACCAACAGATTAGAGCCAACCATAGCAGTGATCACATGATCTGCCCAGGAAATACAACAAAACGACGGGTGTAGCACAGCCCAAGTATATACGAGCCCAATGCACAAAAAACAGATACAGCCCAAACAAGAGAAAAAGAGTGCATTCAAACGGCTCAAATAGTGTAGCAAAACCATCAAATCTTTATTGGTACAAAGCAGACAAATAACGACATTTCTAAAATCATTTAAAACACATAATATACATCCCAGAACAATGTACAGTGACCTGGTGCAGGTACACCGTGGCTGCCTACTGTCAGTCACTCAGTGGTGACAATACGCCTCCCAAAAAGCTTTCAGCTTGATCATAGCACAAGAATAAAGTGCCAGAAGTGCTATGTGCAAGAGTACATAAGCAATAATCTAAGTTGGTGCCAATGCAATGGTGAGCGTGACAATGATCAAGGGTAAATAAGGGTAAAAAATGAGAGATTACCACATACAGGTCCGCATACAGTAGAAGGAGGTAAGTAAAGACAGAGGCAATGGGCTCCCCACGCGTTTCGTCGCCACAAAGGGCAACTTCCTCAGGGGTATAGAGCCCTAAACAACAGTGTCTCACCTTTTATACAGTCCAAGTTGTGAATCACTAATTGTTGGCGTCTTGTCCGGTCAACGGCGCATGAACGGAAGTGGATCGGCGTGAACCGGAAGTGGCTCGGATACCAAGCGCATGCGCATCCCCGGCCGGGGTGTGGAAGTCTGTAAGTGTTGCCTAGGCAACGAGCAAGTATTACAATGATAGTACTAGGCGATACTGGCCAATGTAAAAGAGCAAGTCCAATTATACAACATATGCATCGCTATAAAGAAAGCAAAGTCAAGCAATGTCAACCAATGTTGCAAAGAAAATATCGAGCGATACAATGTATACGGCGCTATGCAAAAGGTATAGCCAGATGCAGTGAATACAGGTCAACTGGCGAGTATACAAGACTGTCGAAAAGGAAAAAGTTTTTTGACACTTATGGTACTCAAATGTATATTAAATAGTTACTGATAATTCTGTCGCAATTATTGTCTGATATTGAGCACTTATCATGAAAGAATATAGGTATTGCTCATGCAGAGTATATCTAAGACAGTGCCCAATCAATACACAATATGGTTCATCTGTAATATCCATCACAAGTATTGCAACCTATGGAACTGAGGCTGGGAGTCACGATCTATCCAATAGAGTTATTAGAAGTACAATATATCGGCTTAAACATTAGCACAGGCTAAGGAGGTCAAAAACATATTACATCAAGACATAGCGTTAGGGAGACATTTACTCGGTCATATGACAGGGGTAGATACAGGTAGTATAGTTTCACAGGTGGGCCAGAACAGGCATAGTGTTAGTCAACAATATTTCCAGCAAGAGGAGAAGCCAATATTGGTAGGCAAGTGGGCCCAGATTGAGAAGTGTGTATACACACACTATGTAACCAAAAAGTCCATGTGCACAATAAGATCATGTTCTCATCCAGTCCACCAAACGATGGATGAAGCCAAATCTTACTGCTGAAGGGCTTGTCAGGGTAAAGCCAATTCATATTGTTGAAAAGCTTGTCCAGGGATCTATCTGTGTCTTGGTCGGTTTGAGGATGTTGTTCATAGATATGGTGGCCCGGACTTTTTGCGCTTTTTGAAATCCCAGGTAAAGAGGACAACTACTGAATCCTGATATGCAGTAAGTATCTGTAGTCTAAGTATCAAACCTTGAAATGAAAGCGTTATTATTATTAAAGTTGTTGAGGTGAGGTTTTGACACATATTAGTGAAAGAACGAACTAGCGTGCTAGTGTATAGAGTGAAATGTGAATAGGTGATTGGTGTGAACCGGGTGAATGGTGGGTGTGCTTGAAAGATGCTGGATAGTAGATAAAGTTACGGGGAGGTGTATCTGTGTGTGTGTGCTTGAGTGAAAAGGAGTGAGGGAGTGCCGTGGAGTGGATGGGTAATAGGAGGACCGGAAGGGTCCATATCTAAAGGGGGCCGTAAGGGTCCAACTATAACAAACATAAGTGACCAAAAAAAGTGAGAGGGGGAAAAAAGGAAACAAGACCAGGGAGTGAGAGAAAGAAAGAACAAAGCGGGAGAGGAAAGAGAGAGAATAGGAGAATAGTGGAAAAGGAGGGGGGAGAGAGGAGATGATTGGGCAGGTGGAGTTTGCCAGGGTGGTGTACTTGGGGTATTAGGGTGAAATACAAGTTACCTTTTGCATGGAATCAAGTGAGGACAATACATTCAAGTAAATGCCCAGGTGTGAAGTTGTCCGCAGAGTTATGAAGGAGTTGTCGATTTCTATCTTTGTTTATAAAATCCTGTAAATAAAAGCTCTTCATTAAGGCCCTGAGGAGAGAGACAATTAAGTCTAAATATCCATTGGGCTTCACAACGTAGCAATGCTAAATTGTTATTGCCCCCTCTCATATTGGGGCGGATCTTATCCAAGCCAATCACTTGCAGACCCTTACTCTTGCCACCATGTTGGCTCCGAAAGTGGGCCGCAACTGAGGACAAAAGCTTACCTTGTGAAAAATACAGGTGTGCGTTGTTAATACTGGACGTATGCTGCTGGACCCTCTTGGGTGGAAACTTTGGAAATGCAGTAGGCTATTTGTGGCGGTGTCTTTTCTGTGGAGGTCTGTACACAGATAGTTGTTCACGATGGAGATCTTGAGGTCAAGAAAGTCCACAGCTGTTTGTGAAAAGGAAGAGGTTAAAATGATATTCAATGTATTCCTGTTCAACTCAGCAATGAATTCCTGACATAGCTCAATTGAACCCTCCCACAGAAAGACCACGTCATCAATGAAGCAATACCACCATTTGACATGTTGTCCAAGAAACCGCGATGGGTACACGTGTGCGTCCTCCCACCAACCCAAAAAGAGGTTGGCATAGGAGGGCGCACACCATGCACCCATCGCCGTCCCGGACACCTGTCTGTGGAACCTGAAGTCAAACACAAAGTAATTGTGCTTGAGTATGAATTCCAATAGGTCGAGCAGAAAAGAGTCAAAACGTCGGTCTCCGGTGGATCGTTTGTCCAGGAAATAGGCTGTGGCCCTGATGCCATCATGATGGGCAATGTTTGAATACAGTGACTCTACATCTAGGGTCACTAGCCAAGCATTATCAGGAAGTCGAGATTGTTCCATTTTTAGTATGAGATCCGTAGAATCTCGAATGTACGAGGGTAAAGAAAGGACCAGGGGTTGTAAAAAGAAGTCCAGAAACATACATGATTTTTCACAAAGGCCCCCAATCCCCGACACGATAGGTCTGCCCGGAGGGCAGGTCAGGGATTTGTGGACCTTTGGAAGCATGTAAAAAGTTGGTATTACAGGGTCTGATACCGTTAAGAAACTCTGTTCTTTTTTAGTGATAATACCATATCTCAATGCTGCCTCAAGCAAGTTGGCCAGTTTCTTAGAGAAGGTCACTGTTGGGTCTGAGGGTAGAACGGAATAATAGGTCTTGTTACCCAGTTGTCTCCGTGCTTCCTGCGTATATAGATCAATAGGCCACAATACCACATTTCCCCCCTTATCTGCTTCCTTTATCAGGAAGTCTGTATTGGATCTTAATTGTTTAAGGGCCACTCTCTCCTCATTTGATAGATTCTCTCCACCGTGGGGGTCTATTTTTAGATTTTGAATATCATGTGAGACAACGTTAAAAAATATTTGTAGTGCTGGTATCAAGCCCAGATTGGGTGTAATCTGTGATGGTATCCTCAGAGGGCACACCCTCCTACCAGTTGAGTTTGAGTCTTCATTTTCCCGGAGAAGGTCCATTAGATCATTAAAAGTCTGTCGGTCCTCTGGTGGGACACTATCCAGCAGGGAGGGTTGGTGGTAAAAAGCCTTGAACGCCAGCTGTCTACAAAACAAAAAGGTGTCTTTGATAAATTCAAACTTATCAAGTTTTTGCATCGGGGAGAAAGTGAGACCCCTCTCTAATACAGCTATTTCATCAGTTGACAATGTGTAATTAGAAAGGTTAATGATCTGTAGTCCGCAGTTCTTACCAGTCTGTTCTTGAGCCTGAATATCTATTTCCTGGTTGTTGTTAATTGTTTGCCCTTCTTGTATACAGGGGATTTTTCTTTGTAGCGTAAGCCTCTTTCTGAGGTTTGGTGGGTCTGTTCTGCCCCCGCCTGATCTTCCTTCGCCCTCGCTTGTATCTGTGGATAAAAAATCCTCGCTTGATGATTGTTCTGTAGTTGATTGTGGTCTGCCCATTTTAGTATTTGATCTACGATTTCCCCTATGCGTCCACCTGTATGCAGTACCTCTGTCAAAATCATTTTTATCCCTCCTTAACTTGTCACGCTTGCCCTGTATGATTTCCTTCTCAAATTTGTCATGATCTGCCCAGGTGACAGGTGCAAGTCATGTGATGTGGACATGTGACCAGCGGCCATCTTCTGTCCTGTGTCTGTTCCGTGCAAAGAAAAATCAGCGGACTGATCTAAGGGCCAGTGGCATTTTAATTCTCCATCATAGTGTATGTCCACAGCATTTTTCTGCTAAATTTTAAATAACAACTAATTACGTATTAGCTTATATTTTAAGGTCTCATTTGAGATCTTATGCTTGAGACCTTATGAGTTATGCTTATTCCTGGAATACCCCTTTAAGGAACAATTATTATTCATAAATATTTATAAGGTCCTATCATATTCTACAGACTCTGAATGTAGCCTTATTTTGTTTGTGCATGTACCGCGTCATCTATCAGATGGGGGAAGTATATACGGCCGACGTATATACGGCCGATATATGTCCCCCATAGACGACAATGGGCGCACAGCGCCCTACGCTCTAACATGTCCTATCTTTTGACGGCATACGGCGCCGTGCACCATATATCCCTATGGAGAGGGGCAGGGTGAGCAGTGCTCACCTCCTCTTCCTCTCCCCGTGCACCGCCAAGTGCCCGCCATGCTACGGTACGGCTGGCAACGGGCGTATGAATGTAGCCTAAGACATTAAGGGTATGTTCACATATGTTCATCTGCTACTAGGTTTTATGACATAGACCAAAATTACCTATATTCCATCTGGAATGATACTCTCCTGTTGATTTCAAAATCTGTTGTGTGAATGGGACCTAAAAAAATATGTGAACATAACTTGTTTAGACCATAAATTACTTATTGACATCACTATATTGCAGTATTCTGATTATCCAATAAACTGATATATGGTGTCTAATATATGGCCCAAAGTACAGTACCAGTAGTATAAATTGAACAAGGTGTTAACCATTTTCAGATTCACAATAAGAACAGATTCCCATTTCATTATTCAACTTTCCATGCTCCAGCGGTCTGTTTCAGTACATACATACGTTTTAATAGAACACATTATGGATTATTATGTTAGTACATCTGCTTCTGGTGTAGTTCGTAGATATAAATGTTTAATTTTTATTAATCTGGCCTTGGTTAGCATCCAATAAGGTCAATTTGGGACAGAACAACCGGTCCATAAGAACCTGTGCATGGTTCAGTGTCCTAAATTGCCCCAAAAGGTATCCTTTTGAGGATTATCACTCTATTCTTGACCAAAATACAGTTAAAGAAACAGGAATTTTAATAAACCTTACATGTGTATTTATTAGACCTAGGGAAATTAAGTGTCCTGGCTCCACATTGAAGAATATCTTCTATCTACGTTTCCCTGAAGAGGCCAATGCAATCTCTGAAGCTGCTAATGGGAAGAATGTGGTGATTATGGGGAGTTCATTTATAGGTAAGTACAATTATATAATATAACAGGACCACGGCAGATAATAACAGACCATGGTAGACCTTGTGTTGAAACAAGTTTGATGAATACATTTGTATCCTAAAGATACAGTATTATATGAACTGCATTAGGGCAGGTAATCCCATCACAACTGTAAATCTAATGCACTAGATATTACATGGGATCTATGATAAAACCATTTTGGCTCATTAGACCCACAGTCATACTTGATATATGGTCTGTATAAAATACCATGTTACGCCCGTTTAAATAAGCCACAAGAAATAAAAGGATGTGTGTACTGGAACAGTAGTTTCTATGGGACAAAAATATAACCTGTTACACCATTTAGCACTAAGAATGACCTATATGTGACAACAACAAACGAAACAAAAATTCTTACTATGTAAAATATTCTCTTTTCCTGTGTAACAAGGTATGGAGATTGCAGCATTCCTTGCAGATAAAGCAAATTCTGTGTCTGTAATAGGAAGATCTGATGTCCCCTTTCAGGCGGTGTTGGGAGCACAGATTGGAGAGGTTGCTATGAAGGTAAATATAATGTATGCTGCATGTATTGATCACTGGGCATTAATCACTGTGATGTTTTAAATACATCATATCCAGAACAAAGGAAGTACATTGGGAGTCTTAAAGGGGTTGTATGAAGCAATAATCTGATCTGTGTGGGTCTTACTGCCAGGACCTTCATCTTTCACAGGAAGTGTATGGGCAGTCTTAAAGGAGTTGCACAGCTTTTAATTGTTAGTCGTTTTCCACAGGTTAGGGCATAACAAACTGATCCGAGGGGGTCTGACTACTGGGACCTCTAACAATCACAAAAATGGACCTCCAAAAATTACAATAATGGAGCATTAGGTCGAGCATTAATTCCAGTTGCTCCATACAGTGCTATGGTAGCTTTTGGTAATTTCAAAGCACAGTGCTCATTTATCTACAGCACCCCCACAGAGAGATGAAATGCCGGAGGTACCCCATGTATTGCCAGCTGTGCCTTACTAAGTATTGAATGGAATTCCATGTTGCATGCTTGACTGTTCAAATTGTTATCCCCAATCATGTGGAAGAAGCTATTGACCTCGAGCTTAGGATCCATTAAGGGGGAGCCGGCATAGATTGGTCTAACTGCACCTAATAGGCAACGGTAGATGGCTACCCGCCTCCGGGCGTATGAATGTCATTCCATCTTGGCTGTGCAGATAACGGAGAGAGCTTCCTTTTTCTGTTTTACTTCTTCCATAATATGCCACAATCACCATTTCATGTTACTCTAGGAGGGCTATCTGCCCCTTATAACTGGATAAACATGAATGACCAAGGACATTTGGGGACTACAGTGATTTTATCAGGAGCTCTATGGCTATACTTATCTGAAACTTCTGCAAGATGTATCTGGTGCTGCAGGATTCCTCTGACTATAAGACTCAGGAACTAAAAAAGTTTTTTTTTCCAACTTAAAAGTCAGAGTGCTATAGTCTCAAAAATACCGTAAGCAATTAAACCCTTCTTTATTTTTTTTAACATACATTTTTTAATTGTTTTTTTTTTAAAATAGAATTATACAGTACAAGGAATTGGTCCAATTAAACCGTTCTTTTTTTTTTTTTTTTTTCGCTCTAAATATAAAATACACAGGTTTTTATTAACCATTGTGCAATGTAAATTGTTTTTACAGTGCAATTCTTTTTTTAAACTTTTTATTGCAAAACACAATAAATAAAACCAAAACATCAGACATTTGAGCAAATCATGCTTACAATCTTGTACAGTGTTTCATGTTATTTTCGTTGCCTGAGGTTCAAGATAACAAGAAAACAACAATAAACATCAAGTATATACCATCAACCAGTTGAGTTATCTTATTTTGCTTTATCTGCGTGTTCTTTATAACTATGGAAAGAACTTATGTTTATGATTAGATGCACTTTGTTTTCTAAACCGTTCTTTTTCAATACTTTTTCCTCCTCATCCTAAATTTTTAAACTCTGAGTAACGCCCTTCAGATTCCTTTTTCTCGCCCGGCCATATGTACGTCATGCATACCTGCCACAATCACTGTCATACGTGGAGATTTGGCAAGTCTCTTTTTTTCCTCATTCTTCTACTGTTCCATTAGTAATCTCACCCGGAAAGATCGCTGACTCCACCTCAAGATTAGTCAGTGTTTCATGCACTGGAGAATATAGCGACATGAATTCCAATTCTGTGCAGAGCTAAGGAGATTTAACAATAGTAGAATCAAAACCAAGTTTAAGCCTCTGCTCAGTTGACTGCTAATATGACTGGAAAGTAGCAGAATAGAATGAATCCCTCACTAATAGCTATTGCTGGGACAAGTGGGTGGCCACCAATTTGGAAGCAAATATTTTCCATTAGGTTGTCTCCCAATACATCATAACTAAGCAGAAACTTGCTATTTAGAAGTGATACCGGACCAGAGCTATACGTCTGTGTAATATACAAAGCATAAATAGCCAAATTTGCCAGTCAGAAGACTGAGAGAGCTGGGTGACTACTACAACTACTTTTAGACAAGACAAGAGAAACAAGTTTCTCCCTTTATTGCATAAGGTGGAGAAACTTTTAGGGATAGATTTATCCATACAGAATAAATCTGTTGTAATCTGAATGAGAAAACTGTCTTAACGTCCTTGCACCACATTTATCAAGGGTTTTAGAAAGTTTTTTGACTAGTACATCAAAAGGGGCTTGGTCTCTAAATTGTACCAGATGAGCACCAAAATGTTAAACAATCTGGTGTATTTTTCTGGTGTAAACTAAGCTGACTAGTAGTATTTGCACTTTACAGTCTTGCATTGGAACAGTTTAATACTGTCCGTCTAACTTTGCAGTACTAACTTTGCTCCTTAGTGTCTTAAACTGTTAATAAATTTCGGCACAATTTTGTGGTTGCACCTCTGTAAACATAGAGGACATCTACCATCAGATTTACTGATGGTAGGCTAGTCCTACTTACAAGCTCATACAAAACTTCTTTTTGGTGATTATGCTAATCAGTCTGGGGTGCTCTGACTTGCGTCTCCGGAGCATCTCTTAGTGCCTCATCATATAATTTATTCACTCCCTCATTACTTTTCCAGTCCCGTTCGGTCCCCCCTGATAACAGTCTCAAGGCTGAACTAGAACAATAATGGAGGAGCTACGGTGATATAAGCCAGAGCACCCCAGAAAGATTAGCATCATTTTTATAACTCTATCACCCAAATCACTGCACAAATGGTTATAATAAAAGAAGTTCTACGAAGAACGATTCTGCACAAGCTTCTAAGTAGGACTAGTCCACCATAAGATGGTAGATGTCCTTTAATGCAGTGGTCCTCAACCTTTTTGTATTTGGGGAGCGGTTGTACCGAAAAAAATTGCGTGCCCAGCAAATACCCCAGATCTTACTCCAACCTATATAAAGTTTCCCACTTTATAGTACTCTCGTATATAACCCCTTCCCATTACTACTCATTAACGAAATGTCCAGTAGCCTCCCCTTATTAATAAAATGTCCACAGCAGAGCCACCTCATAAAACGCACAGCCCCACAGTAATTTCCCCAGCCCTCATAGTAATGTCCCCTGCCTAGCCCCCAATAGCAGTTTCCCATCTGGCCAAGAAGAACCTGGAGCCACAGGGAGAAGAGGAGCATCGGAAGTTAGAATACAGGTTTTTTTCTTTTTAAGTTTTTGTCCGCAGACTGGGACCGGGTGTTTCACGGCCCAGTTTTGGGATGCGGCCCGGTGGGTAGGTACCACTACTTTAGTGGATCAGGAAAGAATAAGTTATCCATATTAGATTGAAGGGGTTTGGTAAGAGTAAATCCAGAGTGCTCTGTGCCAGTGCAGGGATAATTAAAACTGCTGCATGACACACCAGTCTTAATAAATTTCCCCCAATATTTTTATGCTGGGAAAACTTAGGAGAGGGTAAGCAAAACGATTTGCAAAAGAAACGTCACATCTGTTATTGGTTTATATTTGGAACTGAGTTCAGTGAACTGTAATTCCATACACATCCGATGGACAGATGTGGAGCTGCAGATCCTGTTGCTTTAGAAGTCTTTCAGGTGTATAAGATGAAACTTCCACACCACTAGTCTTCAATGGTAATCATGGAGCCATCTGAAAGGTGAAAACGGGTGATTTTCTTTTATTCTGGGGAACAAAAGAGTTTTCTTAATATCATTTTTCTTTGTTGAAAAGTGAAAGTTTGTACATTACTTGAAATGACTGCACATGACATGCTGTAAAATCAGGTCAGATTGAAGTGTTTCTTCCTTTATTCTTCGACTGTTTGATCTGTCCCCATCACCCAGCGTTACAAGCTGTTCTCCTCTGTGCTTGTGGCCTGTCAGATATGCTCAATAACAAACACTGGACGAGATCTGATCTGTTACATTTCTGAGCTGAAAATGAGCGAGAACTTGGCAAAAAGCAGGAAATCCAGGGAGTCTCCCTCATATTTGACATGCATGAGAATTCTGCTTCTAATTAAATCAACATTTGACATGATCTTGTTTCCTTGAGTACATTAAAGGGCCAGTGTCCATTACAACAAAAAATATACAGTAAAATTTCTCCAAAAGAAGACCACTCACTTATTCAGACCACATTTCCTTTTGCATACTGGCCACTGTGGAGAACCTTTTAGATATGATCTATAGGGATCTATATAAACAATGGGATCCCCTTAACAGTTCTTTATTATTGCACTTCATGTTTCAGGATTATAAAGGGTGTAGCCACTATTGTTGTATTTTTTAAGTTTCTGTTCTAGTAGGGTAGTTCAAAATGTCAATCCCCTACATTCTTGCAAGTAAAAAGGTTGACCATAAATAAGAAAGTTTACTAGAATAAGTACAATACCCCGATAGGGTCACCTACATTGAGGTAAACTCTTTGCAATCCGTAGTAGCCCTGGGTCACATGACCAGACGCAGACACTTTTGGGGCTCCCTGTGATGGCCAGTATCCTGTGGACTTCTAGCAGGTCAGGGGTCAGTGTGATCATTACTGCAGCACACATTCTGTAATGAGCACAAAGCCCCCTTACTCGCCACAAGTCCACAAAACAATGGATGTCTCAGGATATCTTAAAAGTTGTTGCTATGACACATAGCCATGACCAATGTCAACGCCAGGCAGAAGTGAAAAGTTTACGAAGGGTAAGTACAATATGTGGTCAACCTCTTTAACATAAACCTGTCAAATGACACTTACTGCTCTAGGATATAATATATAGGCACAACAAATAAAAAGATTGCAGTCCAGCACTTCTAGAACTTCATGTAAAATCCAACAAATGTACTTTGTTGCTTCATGGACACAGACAGAGTAAAATAATAATAATACTTTATATAGCGCACAGAGCTTGCCACATCAGTCCCTGTCCCCATGGGGCTCACAATCTAATCAACCTACCAGTATGTTTTGGAGTGTGGGAGGAAACAAGATGACCCAGAGGAAACCCACGCAAACAAGGAGAGAACATACAAACTCTTTGCAGATGTTGACCTAGGACTAGAACCCAGGACCCCAGCGCTGCAAGGCTGCATAATGCTAACCACTAAGCCACCGTGCTGCCCATGTTCAAGCATGACCTCTTGGCCTCACTCATGGTCTTTTTTATCATAATATAATATTTAGTTATTTGATTTAGTGCAACATTTGTAAGAAAAAGCCATAAGAACTCCTAAAAGAGAAAGTGAGAGTCCTAAATATCCCACCCACTTACAGTGATGCTGTATCAGTGTGTGCAAACAGAAGGGTGTCAATCATCCTGTGTGTGGGTGGGGTAATCCGCACTCTAAGGAGAGTCACTCTGTTTTTGTTCCATTTTGTGCCTTTAGATGTTCATATAATAAGGAGAAACTACAAATATTCCAATATAATTGCCTTTCAAACTTGACTCTGGACCCTCAAAACGCTCCACAAATCGATGAAACCATTTCAAGTAAATATCACTTACTTTTACTTGTCTTAACCTGTTTGTTTTTTATTACAGCTTCTGAAGGAGCAGGGAGTGAATTTTTACATGAGGACAGAGGTCAGAGAGATTCGGGAAGATAATGGACAGGTAGGATTACCGAATGGGCACTAGGCATGTTGCATTTCTTTAGAGATATGTTTCTTATCATTACTATTGTTGTGTTCATATAGGTCATTGTTTGACCTCCGCCTGTTTATTGCATCTCTTAGGCTACATGTATGCGAACTTTGCTTTAGTCTGTGCTATTCGTTAAATGAATAGCACATGGATGCATTAATTTCTATGGGCTCATGTACAAAGACGTGGTTTCCAAGGTCCTGTGTACACCGAATATCCGAGCTGCAAAACTCAAAGGTCCTATTCCTGGCCGTGTTTGTGCTTGGATGTTTTTTTTTTTGCAAAGATAAAGCTCAAAAACCTTAGGGTTCATTCACACGGCCGTCTGGGCGACGTACATGCGGCCGCAAATATGTGGGCATACCGCGTGTGAATGCACCCTTAAACTGAGATACCTGTCTTGACCTCTGCTAGTGTAGCCATACTTACCCTGTTACACCTGCCATGACCTATTGCCTTTTCACCATTATATTTAAGGCCAGAGCTTGATTTGAATACTGATCAGGTCTCTATTTGTACCCTCACTACCATAAAGAAGCATCTCTCAGCCTGCCTGGGATGGCTGCCACTTAACAAGGAATACTCCTACAGTTATTGACATTGGTGATTCCCTGCCGTTTAGTTCATATCAATATATGGTGGCCCAGTTGTGAAACCCAGAAAAGTTCATCACCCATAGGAGTTGACCTAAGCCAAATCTATGTGTATATAGGAAACTGTGTATATGATAAATGAGTATATATTGCGGCTTTATGGCTTAGATAAAATAATTTCCCCTTCCTTTTAAGGAATAACCAATAATCACTGTAGCTTTGGTGATCTGTGCATGGCAGCTTGCTGCCTTTACTGTGGGCATGGCCCTTCTTCTCCTATTCTGGCTACCAGCTCTTCTTACAGTTGCCCCTTTTCTTAGTGCCAGAACATGCTCTGATTCTGCAACACCCTCCCACCGGGGCCTGAGCTTTTGGAGTAAGGTCAGCTGGATTCCCATGATACCCAAGTGGCTGGCTTTGGTGAGGCCTAGCACTAGACTTGTCACGGTCATTTGGTCCAGGTGGAACAGGCCTCGCCCATGCCAGGCAGGGCCAGTAGAGGGGTGTCCCATGATGTAAGTGGCAGCCAGGGATCACAAGTGGAGACAAGTTGTAGAACATCTACAGTCTCTTTATACCAAGACTTCAATGCAGCAAAAGTAGTAGTGGTCCTATCTGCCTTTGTCCGAGGTAGCTGGTTGGATACAGTATGTTAGAGGAAGCACAAAGCCCAGATTCAGGAACTTGGGGCTAGAGATGACAAAAGCTGCTGGAGCATCAAGGTTAAAGCAGGCTATGTACACTCACTGGCCACTTTATTAGGTACACCTGTCAAACTGCTCGTTAACACTTAATTTTTCAATCCGTCCAATCACATGGCGGCCAACTCAAGTGCATTTAGCCATGTAGACATGGTCAAGACATCTCCCTGCAGTTCAACCGAGCATCAGTATGGGGAAGAAAGGTGATTTGAGTGCCTTTGAACGTTGGCATGGTTGTTTTGCCAGAAGGGCTGGGTCTGAGTATTTTCAAAACGCTGATCTAACTGGATTTTCACGCACAACACCGTCTCTAGGTTTACCAGAGAATGGTCCGAAAAAGAAAAAACATCCAGTGAGCGCAGTTCGTGGGCGGAAATGCCTTGTTGAATGCCATAGATCAGAGGAAGAATGGGCAGACTGGTTTGAGCTGATAGAAAGGCACAGTGACTCAAATTGCCACCCGTTTACAACCAAGGTAGGCAGCAAGCATCTCCGAACGCACAGTGTACGTCGAACTTTGAGGCAGATGGGCTACAGCACATAAGACCACACCGGGTGCCGCTCCTTTCATGCTAAGAACAGGAAACTGAGGACAATTTGCACAAGCTCATCAAATTGGACAGTAGAAGATTGGAAAAACTTGCCTGGTCTGATTAGTCTCGATTTTTGGCTGCGACATTCGGAGGTAGGGTCAAATTTGGCGTCAACAACATGAAAGCATGGATCCATCCTGCTTGTATCCACGGTTCGCTGGTGTGTGGTGGTGTCATGGTGTGGGGATATTTTCTTGGCACTCTTGGCCCCTTGGTACCAATTGAGCATCGTTGCAAACGCCACAGCCTACCTGAAGTATTGTTGCTGACCATGTCCATCCTTTATGACCACAATGTACCCACATCTGATGGCTACTTTCAGCAGATAATGCCATGTCATAAAGCGGAATCATCTCAGAACTGGTTCTTGAACATGACAATGAGGTCACTGTACTCAAATGGCCTCCACAGTCACCAATCTAAATCCAAAGAGCATCTTTGGGATGTGGTTGGAACGGGAGATTCGCATCATGGATGTGCAACAGCCGACAAATCTGCGGCAACTGTGTGATGCCATCATGTCAATATGGACCAAAATCTCTGAGGAATGCTTCCAGCACCTTGCTGAATCTATGCCACGAAGAATTGAGGAGAACCTTTTAGCGACCGAGTGCCCAAACTGCAACCCCAAACCCGCCTCTATCACGAGGTGCCAACCAAAAATTAAAGCTCCCTGCTCCCTGTTCTTCAACAACGTTCAATCATATTGGCCTCCTAAGGACACCAACACAGTAGAAAGAAGGAAGGAAAATTTGCATCATTGTACCTTCTATCCAGTGTCCCTCTGTACACGGAGAATCATGGGGCCAGCAGGAGGTCCTCCAAAGATAATTTGGTCCTGTCTACACATTCTCCCTCTTTCTACAGTCCCAAATAGCTAAGTAAGTCTCACTGAAAGCAGTATCTTTTAAGTTGCTTGGAACTGCAGGAAAATTCTTTGAGTCCTGTCTGGTGTGCTGGGGCGATGGCCCGGGTCCCCACAGAAAGAGCTTGGAGTGCCGCCTCTGGCACCAGTGCCATAGGTTCGCCACCACTGTCCTAGACTGTTATACGCTCTCTGGCTGGAAGTTCCATAAGTTTTAACTCCACACTGGCGGAGTTCCAGGCATCCACCAATAAGGAACCTTGGGGCAGAACAGGATTGGCGATCATCAAACATACATTATGATTGGTTAACAATTTAATCCGCCCTTCCCTTACAGCTGCATTACCAATTATGTACAGTAGATGGTTGCAATTTCCTCACAGAGGTGATCATGCTCTATGGACATGTAGCAATCTAACGAGACCACATTATTTCTAAATGACCACATTGGCAGCGCCATTACAATTTCCCATAGAAAGGTGCTTGAACATTAAGGTTTCTACTACCTTGAAAGAGTATCCTGATTGCTGTCTAACTCCTGACTTGTTCTCTGGTTATGTTCCTTGATCACATTTTGTCTGACCCCGGCTAGTTCTGAATATGATTGTACGCTGGCAGCCCTAAACTTCATTTGGACCCTGAACTCAGCCTGCTCTGACCTCAGTTTCTTCCTGATCATTCTCTTTCTGACCTCCAGCTGCTATATGTTCTAAGACTATTTTGGGATGACCTGATGAGCCTTTACAAGGTCTAAAGGGTGAAACCTCCTCAGGTTGATTAAATAATTCCCTTTGTCACCTAGCAGGATTGGCTTGCTTCTACAATAACGTTTTATTCTGCATGACTCCAATCAGATTGGGCAGAATTGATTGCTCCGTACATGACAGTGTCACAGCATGGATCAATGATCTCCTTGGTTCCCCTACATATTTACATTTCCAATATTTTCCCCCCCAAATTTATAATATTTATCTCAAAAATGAATAATCAGAGAATTCTGGTGAATAAATGTTTATTTCTGCAGGAGTTAACCCTGCTGAATGTCTTGTTGAAGCTACTGCGTCTACAGCTGTACGTCCATGAACACAGCAGCTGGACAGTACAGTATGTGCTGTGCATGACTAATCCCATAGTACAGTATTACAGTATTATATCTTGGCATATTGAAACCAGATCACTTTATCTAACAGTGGCTTATTTTCTCATTCACAGGTAAAAGAGGTCATATTGAGAAATGGAACTCAACTTCCTGCTGATGTAGTTGTGGCTGGAATAGGTTTGTTTTTAATAATGTAAAATATACGCATGTCACCTATGGCAGCATTGAGCTACAATCCTATTATGCAAAGCTGATGGGGGAGGCTCAGTTATTTAGCTTCATTTACACCAAGCCACAGGTTGCAAACCTCTCCAAATGATAACATTTATCTCATCCATTATAAGTCAGGCACTATGGAGACGAGATTATGAAAATTGATGAAATTTTATCCACAAAAATGCACATAATTGAGCGTGCAGTTAAAGTTCTGTTTCAAAATAAATAAACAGACAATCCCTGGGTTACTTACACGTTGGGTTCTATAAGTTTGTTCTTAGGTTGGATTTATAGGCAAGTCAGCACAGGTATATTTTGTAAGTGTAACTCCAGAACAATTTATATCTTGATTACCTACAGTATGTGCAACAGTTTCTTTGCTATCCTCCTTAGTTTAGCTGGCTCTTGCACTAGCTTGTCTCCTGGCTGTGCTGATTTCTCCTGTGATTCTGTAGATATGTCAACAAGATCCGGGAGTGAAAGTGGGGAGGGGCTGCTGCTCACCGATCACATAGGAAGAAGGATGGTCATGTGAGAGTGCTCTCTGTTTGTAGCAGAGCTAAGTGTGTCCAGTGCTGCGGATGCAGAATTCTCCTACACAGAATAGTGAGGTACAAGATCTCCCCTATTCCCTACCAGTCCCTCCATCCCAGTCTCTAATTCTATATAACTTAATCTGTCTCTCTGCACCTCATGCTGCAGCACCTCCCAATTTCTACACAGCATTGAAGCTACTAACCCTTAGTGCTAACACAACACAAGCGTTACACAAGTGAGAACATAGATAAAATAATAAATATGTGGAGTAAATGCGAGACATCATGTCTCCATCAACATGTACAGTAAAAACTGAAAAAGACAAATATCGCTTATAGAGGGGAAACTGCTAAAACTGTAAAATACAAGTCATACAAAGTCCAGTAGTGTTGACATGAAAGCATGTTGAAATGTTAGGTTTACTTAATCTGACTATACTCTTTTATTAACATTATCAAATGTTTGCTATTTTATTGTTGATGGATCAACCTCAATAATTAGTAGCTGCCTGTTAATACTTTTTTTTATTCTCAGGTGTAACCCCTGTGTCCAACTTTGTGAAAGGCAGCAGAGTTGCTGTGGATACTAAGGGAGCGATCTATGTAGACCAGGTGAGTAGTATGTGCCATGTCCTGCAACAGAGAACCCTAAATGCTTGGTTTAGTAACTATAAACTTGTGTTTTTCCTTGTTAAGCAGCAAAACACACGTTGCTAGTTCCTGAACGCACATGTTTAAATCTGAATATGCTTGCATTCAGGAATAATTCCTCCCAGTTATGCTTGAATTGCTTTTCAAAACCTAATTCAAGCACTACGTGTAAACGCAGTCTAACCTTTATTTTGTATAGACATAGAATTTGAATTCCATCTCACATCAGCTTCTCTTTATATATCAATATGAATGTAGTAGCTAGGGTAGAAGGATAGAGCTGAAAATATAGTTATGTCTTACAAGAAGTATATGGCTTATAATGTCCATATGTAGTATTACATGTAGTTTGTCCATTTGTATTTTTATACTTGAAAAAATAGGTTTCAGTCTAGATCCATCAGGTGGATAGTAGCCTTGGTGGTGTGGCTACTGAGTAGCCCAGCCCTGGCAACAACAGGACCTGATATCATGCATAACGACATAACGCCGTAGAAAGGTGTGGCAACAGAAGAAGTACCCTTAATGACCGCTGCAGAATTCCGATAGTGATTGCAATAAAGGTAGAAAATGGTTAAAATCGGTTTAAAGAGGTTGTCAAAAAATGTATATTGATGGTGTTTACTGTGTATATCAGCAACAAGTACTGTATGTGTTTGATGATGTGTTTCTTCCAATGTCTTTCAAAACACAATATAACGCATCATGTGAACACAGCCATAATAGTCTATATAGAGCCCCCCCCCCCCCACAGTGAATATAATAAATGTGTAAAGCGTTACGGAATATGATGGTGCTATATAAATAAAGGTTTATTATTATTATTATTATTATTAACTAATACTCACTTCCACTGTTGCTGTGTCTTCTTCTGGCTCTTCTGCCGTACAAGCTGCCTGGGTCCTTTGCATAGGTTCAGCATAATGCCCGCTCTGTTTTGCCACAATCATAATGCCTCCTCTCTTTTGTTCCAATTATTAATTAATGCCCCCTTTCTATTTCACCCATCCATAAAGCCCTCTCTTTTTCCGCATTCACAATTAATGCCCCCTCTATATTGCCCCATTCATAATGCCCCCACTAAATTGCTCTCACCCCCTGTGACTGCAATTGTTACACCCCTGCATGTAGCTGTATGAGATGTCCAACTCCTGCTGCAAAAAACATTCTTCAAACCATGATACTTCCTCCACCATCTTTTACTGACTATTTTACACACTTTGGATTCAGTCTTTTCCCAGTTTGTCAATGAACATAATGTTTCCCATCCGATCCAAGTAAATTAAACTTGCATTCATCACTTTAGTGAATTGTGGTCCACTTTTCCTCTGTCCACACAACATGCTCCTCCGCAAAGGTGATTCTAACCTTTTGTTACTTATACTAATGACAGGTTTGGCCAATGTAGAGTGGGTTTTCAGTCCAAATTCTCTGACACTGTATGATGAGACATAGCCTTACCCTGTTCAGTGCTACACTGCCGAGTTTTTCCAGCTGCAGTGTTGAAACAATTACCCATGGAGATTCTCTGCATTATCCCGTCCTTTCTTGCATTTGTCTTTCAACGGCGACCAGCCGTCTTGTGGGACTTGAATGAGTTTCAGTCTGTGATGAGAAATCACAGACTTGGAACAAACAACTTGCTATGGCTGATCACCCCTTTACCCTAATCTGGATAACCTGCTGGCAGAGGGTTTCAGTCACTTCAGTTAAATAGGGTTTGTCAGATAATTAGGGAATTCGGCACCGGGTGCCAGAATAACTTGCAGGTATCTGAAAGTGTTCTCTAATTTTAAACTGCGTTCTTTTACAATTATCTCATTTACTTTTTTATTCTGTTTTTTAGAATATATATATACAATTTATTAAATAAGACTAAAATACTATTTTACTCATATTGGGAGATATTCACATAGGACTACACAATGGAAATTGCGTGTTGTTCCCTATATTTGATCTCCAATGTAGATGACACGGATTTGATTTGTTTATGGTTTGTATAACCACACATATTGCATATGCTATAATCCCATGTCTGTTTCATGTTTTTACATTTCATCTGTTCCATTTTGCTATTCTATTGTTATGCTCTAAGACCTAGGTCTGGGACCAAATATACATACTGACCTTGTTGCCTAGATTCATTTAGGATAGTTCATAAGTTACCCTATTCATGTCTGTGTTTAGACAGATTCGTGGATTGGGTGAGACTCTTCTATCAGGCCCCTAGGGTCTGCATCAGAATAAATGGTGACTACTCTCCTTTCTTTACTCTGTCTAGGGGTACCAGGCAGGGATGCCCCCTGTCTCCCCTGTTATTTGCTTTTTTTATAGAACCATTGGCAATAAAACTTAGGGCCGATGGGGAGATTGGGGGCGGAGGACTAGCTGGACCAATGGATAAGATTATGTTGTACGCCGACGATGTCCTGCTCTGCCTAAAAGACTCTAACACATCTGTTCCAAAAGCCCTGAAGGTGATTAGGGAGTTTGGAAGGTTTTCGGGCTTTCAGATTAATACCCACAAATCTATTTTGGTCCCACTTGATAGCGACTCTCAGCTTAATTTGACCCAGGTGGATCTAAAGATTTCATCTTCATGTGAATATTTGGGTTTAAAGATCACACCAAATGTGGATGATTATATATCTCTGAATCTGGCCCCACTATTAGCAAAATTGAAAAATAAGGTGAATACATGGAATACGCTTCCTCTAAATCGAGCAGAGAGAGTTGTTCTTACTAAGAGTATCTTGCTGCCCCAAATGTTATACGTATTATGCAACTCTCCCTGTTGGATTGGCAAGAAATGGTTCAGATTTATTCGAGCGATTATAAATAAATTACTATGGGGGAGGAAAAGGGTTCGTATTAAACAGGAAACATTAATGGTTAACAAGGAGAGGGGTGGACTTTCGCTTCCCTCCTTGTACCACTATTTTTTGTCGGCACAGATTCAGTACATCCTTGAAAATAAATGCTCCATTGTATTTGAGGTGATCAGTGCCCGGGTGAGGCGTAGATTTGAGTCTATTCTCGCCCTACTCGAGTCTGGTCAACTGAAATGTCATGCTAGCAAAAAATTTCCACTGGCTGTGTTATTGGAGAATACTTGGAGAGACTTTAAGAGGTTATATGGGATTAAGGGGGGACTCAAATTCACCCCGCTATGGGGCAATCTTAATTTCTTAGAACTATATAAAATGGAAGATGTCGAATTTTGGAGAAAAAAAGGGATTCATTCCTTGGAGCATCTGGGGGAACAGGGGGGGTTACCCTCCTTTCAGTTTTGGTGTACGAAGGGGATTTTGGAGGAGAAAGATTATTTTAGGTATTGTCAATTAGCACATGCATTTAGGAAAGAACTAGATCACGATAAGTTCACGATACACGAAGGTGGTAATTGTTTGGAAATTTTAGGGTTAGAGACGTCACTTCTGAAAATGTCTAGGATCTATCGTCTGATGAGATCTGACATTGATCAGAACTTCAGTCATATAAGTCAAGTAAAATGGATAAATCAGGTTGGTTTCATCACAGCGGCACAATGGCGAGATATTTATAAAAATGTGGTTAGATCCACTATTAACTTAAATCATAGATGCACTCAACTTAATATTTTATATAGAATTTATTTTTCACCACTTTTGATGTTCAAAATTGGGTTAAGTGAAAACTCCAACTGTAAGAGGTGCAAAAGTGTCTATGCCGACATCTTACACGTTTTATGGGATTGCCCGAAGATTAGTTTATACTGGGAGGAGGTTTTTAAGATAATAGAGAATCAGCTTCAATACTCCCTCCCACGAGTAGCTACTTGCGGGTTACTGGGCCTGCTTCCGATTCCTATGGACTCTAAAGTAAAAAGTGATCTAGCGCTGAAGCTTTTTTTCCTTGCTAGACTAATATTAGTCAGGCATTGGAAAGACGATAAAGCTCCAGTGGTGAAAGAATGGAGTAATCTTGTGGTACGCACCAAAGCGTATGAATGCGCGTATGAGAAACGCTATGGGAATGGTAGAAGACTGAGTTTGTTATGGGACCAGTGGAGAAATTGAAGAACGGAGTGTTTCTTTCGTCCTGGGGTGCCCACTGGTTGGGTAGTTAGGGATAAGTTAGTTAATTTTTTGGTTTCCTTTCACATCTCCAGCACGGGCAGAGGGTGGTGGGGGGGGGGGGGGGGGGGGGGGGGGGGGGGGGGGCATTTGTTTTATTTATATGTTAGACACTCCTAAAAGGAATGGAGTTCTCATAACGTGGTCTTATATTATGCTTAGTCGACCCTCCCCCTATAAATGTTGTATTTGTACTATTGCATTATCAAAAAAAAAAAAAAAAATTGTAAACAAATGTTGGCATTCTTAAAGATGTCCATTTATTATATGATCCATGTGCATAAGTCGCTTGATGCCTAGAGAGGGTACCTGCGCGTTCCTCATCTCCTATTTTTTGAATTAACTTGTAATAACTGAGTTTATCCAATAAAATACTTTTAAAAACTTAAAAAAAAAAAAAAAGACAGACTTTTACATTGCAGGATGAAGTGCATGGTTATTATTATGACGTTGCTGATATGTGGGCAGCGATGTCTTTACACTGCGTAAATGAAAGATATTTCTGTAAGGAAAAACATGCAACATAAAATTGCTATGGAGGATGAAAATTGTCACCTCCATTGTCACAAACATGAAAACAAATTTCAGATATTTATAGCATATAATGATTGCTGTATTCTGTTTCTCCAGTTTATGCGTACCAGTGTACCTGACGTCTATGCCGCCGGTGATGTTGTATCGTTTCCTCTTGCCATGATGGATGGACATAGGGTCAATATTGGCCACTGGCAGATGGCTCACGCTCATGGTATGATGTACTTTGGAAATTATTCTGAAATGTTTACCATTTGAAAGGAGGAAAGGTTAATTTTACAAATTTTGCAGAGTAATATTCCAACTGTGAACAACATTTCCTTTCCAGATCAAACTATCTAAAGACATGTAGATATACCTCGTCATATAGCATATGATGGGATAGATCTGTGCATATGTACATAGATATGGTGACTTGGGGGACAGATGATAACCAGTAGAGTCCATGATTTTAATGAACATGTTTAATGAACATGATTTTAATGAACATAATGAACATTTTTGATCACTGTGATGGGGGCTATTATCCTAGATCCTAAAAATTTTGTGACCACTGATTGTTTATATGTACACGAAGACCAAGGAGACAGCAGGAACACTGGGTCACAAGAGTAATAAGAGCCCAATACTGCTTAGAATACATTTAAAGGGGTTGAAAAAACATCTCATACTTATTAAACTTATTAAAACTTATTAAACAAGTAAAACACTTCAAAATTAGTTTACAGATGTCCTTATTGCCCAATTAAATTAAAGGAGTAGTCACATAATCCTGAAACCTTAGTTTTATTTAATTGATAATTACTTCTATAATGTGATGCCAAAGCTCATGTTTTTGTGCCCCTGGGCAACCACTTTATTAAATTAAAAATGCAGGTGGTTTAATGCAAATAACTATCCTTTATCCTTAAAGGGGATTTCCATCACAACAGTAGGTCACCAGACTTCAGGGGAGGGGAGAGAGGGGAGTGGACATGTGGCAGCACATACACAACTGTATGGGACTTCTAACAATAGGAAAGCCTCTCTGATAATCTATTTTTTGGTTTGGAGAGTCACACATGTGCTGCTACCTATCCATTGCATTCATAAGGCAAGGTTCAGGAGACTTCCATTTGGGGTTGTCCGACTATTCGAAAAATGTGCCAACTGGGCTGGGGAGGGCTTTTTAAAAGAATAAAGCTTTACTCACCTCCTGGGGTGCTCCCAATGTTACTGCGCCATGATCCGTCAGAAGCTCTGCTCCGACAGCTTCCAGCAGCCTCCCGTCCCCTGTACCAGCACTGTATCAAGCAATGGGCACTATTGACTTTTGTCAAAGGCCTACACAGAGATAGAATCCAGTTTCAATTGACACAGATACAATTGATTCCATCCCCCTAGTCAATTGTATCTGTGTCTTTAACAAGTCCAAAGCCAATTTGTAGTTCTCCTTATTCATGAACCTAAACTCTGTTTCTCATCTATAAGGACACAGCATTGTGTGACAATTACTCATTGACATGCAGGGCTGTTGGATTTTTCTCTTTTGCAATCACAAAACCCTATTTACGAGCAGATCCTCTTCTGTCTCACGCCAATAACAAGGAATTCTTCCCATCCTTTCATAAACCAATTTAATTTTTGGGTTTTATCCAAAGTACACAGTACCTTTTATGATTCGGGTACTTCTGCAGAACATTAGAAGAGCCTTTCACTGATGTTACTATAGTACATGCCTGCAAGGCCAGGAGAACAGGACTAAGCTTTTTCCTAACCTTGTTTACAAACCACAAGGCAAAAGCTGCACCAGAACACTGTATTATCTGATGGCTCCAAGACTTGCCTTGTATTTTCAAGGTTATGTACATACAGACTCATCGAGGGAGACGGACAAAACCGCATTGTTTAGGCAAGGGAGAATGACACACAAAAGTCCAAGTGAGATTCTCTGACTGTTTTTTTTAGAGGGCTTTGACTTGTAACTACAAATCTGAAGGTATACTGAACAAATTGCTTGGGGTACAACTGGTTAAATTTGGTGGAAGTTATGCATTGCAATGGGGGTACATGACTGGTGCTGCATAGGGAAGGGAGCGATATTAATGGACCAGCAAAGTGTGAATAGACCCTTTAATAAAAAAAATATAGTTAGTCTGCATTAACAGGACTGTATGAAAATGGCCGTAAGCTACCGTACCGTACTATTTTTTTTTACAGGTTACATACGGTTTTCGATGGACAATACGTCCAACCATTTATATTGCTGTTGTTAACACCCTACCATACGACCGTTAAAATTATAGAGCATGTCCTATTTTCTCTCGTATTTCAGTTCTGTATGCTTTTAGAAGTCTATGGGGACGTAATACAGGTTAAATAAGCGCTGCATGTGGATGAAAAACGTCATGTGTAAATGTACTCATACAGCACAGAAATATGTGACGTTCGTGTGAATGCAGCCTAAGGCTATATTTACACGAACATGTACCCGCCATACCGAAGCATGACGGGCACACGTCGGCACCCGGGAGAGCAGCGCTGCTCATCCCCGTCCCTCTCCATAGGGATAAATGGCGCACGGTGCCGTATTCCGGGGAACGATAGATCATGTCCTAGCTTTGTCCCGGCATCCGAATGGTACAGTGCAGTGCGCCCATTGCCGTCTGTGGGGGCCGTATATACGTCGTGTGAATACGGGCGTGTGAATGTAGCCTAAAGAAGAGGAAAGACGTCTGAGTCGGTAGCACAATGTAGACCTTACTGACGTGTACTGTCTTTGTGTTTCACTGTCTCTATACAGTATTGTTTATGGTACAGTCATACTCTGTCTGTGTGGGCATGTTTACATCACTTATTCTCCTTTCACACGAAGGACCAATATCCATCCCCATAGAAGCCATGTGTTTACAGCATTACTCCATATGGAGAGGGGCGGGGGGAGAAGTGTCCAGGCGTAGTACACATTCGTGTGAAAATAGCCTTATAGGCCGTGTGATGGAAAGGTACAATGTATATAGCACTATATAGACAGACCAGTGGGATACAATATGTGGAGCATAGGGTTCCATTAAAAAAGCAAATACAGGCTGTCCCCTACTTAAGGACACCCGACTTACAGACGGACCCCTCTGCCCACTGTGACCTCTGGTGAAGCTCTCTGGATGTTACTATAGTCCCAGGCTGCAATGATCAGCTGTAAGGTGTCTGTAATGAAGCTTTATTGATAATCCTTGGTCCAATTACAGCAAAAAATTTTGAAACTACAATTGTCACTGGGGCAAAAAAAATGTTGGCTGGATCTACAATTATATAATATATATAGTTTTGACTTGCATATAAATTCAACTTAAGTACAAACCTATGGAACCTATCTTGTACGTAATCCGGGGACTGCCTGTACAATGCTTATTACAGTTTTATTTTTATGCATCTCTTATTAGGGACTAAAGGAAGGAGGGCAGCACAATAGGAAATGTAATTATTCCATTAGCTTCTTGATGGCACCTTGCATATACATTGCAGTCAGTAGAGGACAGAGAAGCTTAAAGGGGTTGGCCACTTTACCTCATGTTTTTTGTAATGTGTGGGGGGACAAAATAGTAGGTAATTTACCAACATACATCTATTAATAGTTCTGTAAAGTGAAGCCTCCTGTCTTTTACCTCATCAGCCAGACATTCCTGTACATAACATGGCTGCAGATGGAGGGTCATGTGATCTGTATTTGGCGATTGTTCATGTAAAGATAGAGATCAAATGACCGGAGTCTTCATTTCACGTATCAAGAAACCGGTGCAGAACTATTAATAGATGTATATTAGTAAATTACATAATATCCTGCCCCCAACACATACACACACATTACATAAACATTAGGTAAGGTGGCCAGCCCTATTAATACATAGAACAAGTAAGTTACAGGGCGCCTAGTTTATCATTTTTAGTGTGTACTATATTACAGCTAAAGGTTTGCTATCTGCAAGTGTTATATTTACAGCTTGTTTCAGTGACCCATTTGCTGATGTCACATTGCACTGAACAGATCCCATGCAGAATCCTTTCCCGGTGGCTCTCAGTTTTAAAGCACATGCTTCCTCATCACTGGTGCATCAACACTGTCCTGCCGCAGGCACCACAATGATGAAAGTAATACCTTAGCTTTAGGCTGAACACAAATTGTTCACAGCCTCACTAAATGTAAAATGGTTTTAATAACCCTTCAGTGATCACGGCCGGTATTTAAACCTTCAGTTTTTATATTAATCTTTGACTACATTCACACCTGTGTTTGGCAGGTTCTGTTCCACTTTTTGTTTTTGCTAGCTGAAAAAAATTTCAGGTTTTTAAGTTTTTCCATTTTCTGTTTCTGTTGTTCCATATCCTTCCTTCCACAAGTAATATCATTTTTGATTTTTCCATGTATAGAGCTGCATGAGAGCTTGTTATCTACAGGACAAATTATACTTTCTAGTGGCACCATTTAATATTCTTTGCCATGCATTGAGAAGCTGGAAAAAATACAAATCTGATGGAATCCACAGTTGTGCTATTTTCTGATAGGCTTTGTTTTTACAGTTTTCACTGTACAGATCAGATGAAACACCCTCTTTATTCTTTGGGTCAGTACGACCATGGAAGTACCAAATTTATATACCGTATTATCCGGACATAAAAACCTAGGATTTCCTTAGAAATCCAAAGTGCGCCTTATAGTCTGGTGCGCCCTATGTATGGAGGAGGGCAGTGGACCCTACTTACATAGGTCCCTGCTACCGGAGACAGCAGATCTCCAGCAGGAACTGCAGACCACGCGGCACGGACAACAGGCACCATAGCGCGAACCTCTGCCGCGTCGGTCTCCCGCTGGAGATCTGCTGTCTCCGGTAGCGGGGACCTATGTAAGTAGGGTCCGCTGCCCTCCTCCACCTGAACCGACCCCCTTCCCCGGAGACCGCTCACCTCTTGCCGGGTCGGTCTCCGCTCCGTTTTCCTGCCACGCCCCCGGACCTCCGCCATGCCCCCAGACCATGCGCCTTATAGTCCGGTGCGCCTTATATATGGAATTATTCCATATATAAGGCGCTGACTACTAATGCGCCTTATAGTCCGGTGCGCCTAATAGCCCGGAAAATACGGTAGTTTTTTTTTTCTTACATTTAAAATTAAAATAAAAAAAGAAAACTCTTGTATTATATTCTGCCACCTATAGCTTCTATACTTCCTTGTATGGAGCTGTGTAAGGTATCATTCTTTATCAGGGTAAGATGACATTTTGGAAGATATTATTTGGACAACTGTACATCCTTTTGATCACTGGACTTTCGTTACGGCTTTCATGTCAGAGAATAAACCTTTTTAAATTTTTAAAATTGGAGATTGGCCATTTTGTGATGCAGGGATACACAAAATGTTTATTTTGATGTGAGTTTTAAGGAAAGGGGGTGGTTAGAATTTTTACTTAGTAAAATAAAATATGAATATATTTTTTTATTATTTCTGACCCTCTAGGGTACTTGAACCCTAGGATGTCTGATCACTTTTACAATATTCTTCAAAACTACTGTATTGCAGTATATTGTGGATATAGTGCTTCTCTTTTACAGTCTGTGCCTAGCAGACTGTAATAGAGTCTGCTGAATAAAAGCTATGGGAGCCTCAGCCAGGTCCTGCTAACCGATCAGTGCCTTCAAACGACTTCACAGGGGATGTAATTGGCATTTAAAAATTGTATTGCCCGTGTGCAGTTTTGTTGATAGCTGTGGCCCCCAACGGGTTTACTACCGTGATTGGTTCCACCAGTGGCTATATAATACAGAGGACACCTGTCGCGCACCTATGCACCTGTGACAGTGACCAGTCCGTTAATTTACTTGGGTTGGTCATGAAGTGCATAAACCAAGTAAAGATCTATACAAACTATGTCAATATACTGTATTTGGCCGTAGTCGGCTCTTTCCAGAGAGAGGGAGAGGCCCTGATGTCAGCTGCTTCCTTGGTTCACAGCTTAGTACAGACCCCAGAAAGTATATTGTCAATTCTCCGTTTATACGTTACAGCCACTGAAAGAGGTTGTAGTGACTGGAACGTCACCGATCACTAGTTCTTTAAAGGTCTCTGTGTCAGTGACCCTTTAAATTATACAGTCATCCAAACATGAACACTTCACATGCTCCTAAGGCCTCTCTCACGCAGCATTAATATGGGTGCATCTATGCGTACATTTTTGCATCGCTTGCAACTTTGCTCCTATAGGAAAATATTTGTTTAGTTAAACCTTGAATATTTGGCCGCAGAGCCCTAGCTTAATCTTACAGGAAAGAGGCATCTGACATTTATAATATATCAGGCATAAATATCCACTCTGACACTACATTTGATAATGTAAAATTAAAAGAAACAATCGATACAGATCTTATAAAAGAAAAACAAAAATATTTTTTTTATCCTCATGTTTATGTACCATTCCATCTTGTGGCAACTTATAGGACACACGCAGCAATAAGATTTTATTAGTGTAACGGTATTTTAAAAAATTACCCAATATTTAAAAACAGATATATCTAAATATATAATTATATATTTTTTATTATGTGATATTAGACATTATTTTGGATCCTTTTTTTTCCAAGCTCAATTGGAGAATACAAAGGTTACCGGATGCCATTGTAAAATGGTCTACACTGGGATACATGTGTCTTGATCACATAATTGTACCCAATTCCAATGGCTCAAATTTAGAACACATTGAAACATTCTTCCAGCACCTCCTGTTACAATCCATTGTAGCACAAACAAGTACAGCCCTATGTGCAGAGACCCTGAAAATATGGCAAAACCTAAATGAGGAAAATTAATTGTCGTGTAACTATTTAGTAACCATAGTTTTTCTGGGGACTATGGGAGGGCATTTACCAAAGGCTCTTTTTAGACTCCACTATTTTTTGCTGCTCTCATCACTTTACGAGGACAGGTAAAATTGAGATCAGGAGGATTTACTAACTTTCACGCCAGGTCCGGCAAGGAAATTGACTAAAGACCCCTACTGGAGCCGCTTGTAAGGAGCTGTGTTCCAAAACCTGCACCTTGTCATGAATTAGGCACACACTGAGCAAACACCGGAATGAAAAACACCCAACCCTGTTGTTATTTTCTTTCTATGACTTCCCTTTAGTGCAATTAAACTTTTGATTCCATTGAAAATCTAGATTTCTGTAATGAAATGGAATCAGAATTCCATTGATCAGAATTTTTCATCAGCATTAGAAAGCCAAAATCAATCATGGATACTACACAGGGAAAAGTATCATGTTAAGACTGGCACGTCTTATGTGTTTTAGACCCATTTATGCAAAAAATAATGGAAAATACCAACAAGAACATTGCCAAAATTGTGCCTTAAACTATACTAGATGAGCATCACAGAGTTTCCAAAATTGGGAGTAAAAGCAAAATTATGTCTTATAATCCACCGATTTATATAGGACAACATATGACGATTGAATTGAAAACAGTACAGCAGAAAATTAATGGATCCTTAAAGGGGTATTCCAGGAATCAGCATAATTCATATACAAGTGGGCACTCAAAATGTAAGCTAATGTGTAATTAGTTGTTATTTAAAATTTTGCTTCCGTTAGCAGAAAAATGCTGATGACATACACTGTAATGAAGAATTAAAATGCTACTGGCCCTTTAATCAGTCCGTTAATTTCCTCCGCACGGTCCGTTGCAGGACTGAAGATGGCCGCTGGTCACATGTCCACATCACATGTCCATCACCTGCCTGGGCAGGGTCATGTGACCACCACTATGTTTGGCTGTAGTCTGTTGGTTGCAGTGCACCCAGTATGGCCGGTTTTGTGGTGATGGCAGTTACACATCATTACTATGGTAACAAAGCAAGAAAACCTGTTAGATCATCACTGGGAGCAGAGCATAAGAGGCAGGAAGAGTTACTGAGAACTAAAGGATCATGGAACTTGTAGTTTCCATTGGCGGCCATCTTAGTGATATCTCCACCTTCTTTAGAGAGGCCTTAAATTTTGTAAATCATAAAATCAAATTATTTAAGCTCAGTTTTGTGCCTAATGACATTGAGTATTGTTGTATTCATTTATTTATATCATCATGGGTTTTTTATGTGAGACGTTCATATTCCCGGAATACCCCTTTAAAATGTTATAGACCAGTTTCACAGCATAGGCCCGACAAGACTCCAACCCTAACCCCATGCATAAAGTGTAATCTAGTTGAGAGCAAGACTGGTATGCAGACCAGATCAGGTGCAATCAGAAATTATGGCCTCCTGTGGGATACAGAGGGGCATAGTGGCTGCCACAGGGCAGTTTTATTTGGCTTGCCCATGGGCACCACTGCTACACATGCTGGTGATGTGCCCAGTACAGGGATTGAAATGTAAGTTTAATGTAAATATTGCATTATACATTACATATGATACTAAGGTTAATTGTCATTAATTTAGCTTATATTTAAGGGATTATTACTGTTGTGGATCATTCAGAGATGGTTTCCTGCAGGAGTCTGTTGCAAGAGACCTAAAAATGTTCTGTCTTTATTTGCAGGCCGCATCGCCGCTCTCAACATGCTGAACAAGCAGGTGCCCATCAACTCTGTGCCCTTTTTCTGGACATCTTTGTTAGGGAAGAGTATACGCTATGCAGGTGTGTTTGAATATATTACCAACAATAGGGAGTATTTAAAGGGAACCTGTCACTAGGGACCTCATTTTTTACTAAAGTCAGGTTGCAGAAGCCCATTACACCTGCAGTGCAAATCTGCCTTTATGCCTTTTCTAATCATTTGCATTACAATATAATTGTGTGTTATAACTTCTTGGTTGTGTCACAAGGTCTGGACTTTGGTTTGGATGCATTTCAAAAAACAACATGTGGCTTGTCTGTGTTACTCACACCTCAGATCTTAGCCCCCACCTTTGTGCTCCTTTGCAGCTCCACCTCCTGCTCCTTCTCAGAGGTCACAGCCTGGTCAGCCTGACATTGGTGGGGGAGGGACAAGCTGTATAGGAGCACAAAGATGGAGGCAGCCGGCAGCACAGACAAGTCACATGTTTTTTTAATGCATCCAAACCAAAGCCCAGCCCCTGTGACTACCCCAGGATTTTGTCGGGGTGCAAGAGTAAGTTATAACACACAATTATAATGTAATGAAAATGCTTAGAAAAGGCAGAGAGGCATTTTTGCATTGCAGGTGTCATGGGCAACAAAAACAATCTGTCTTTGGTGAAAATGAGGTCCTTGGTGAGAGGTTCCCTTTTAGTCTCATATAAGGATTTTTGTCAGAAGGGTCACTCAATGATAAAATCTGGAGAAGGAAACTGGCAGCAAGTGTTTAATTTTCCTGCACGCCACCCCAGGGGAAAGAATTTTACAGTTATTGATAATATACTTATTGATATAATAAATCTGCTGTATTAGGCTTGTAATGCAAATCCATAAGAACAATAGTAGCTCTTACCTTCAGTTTCTTTGCTTGTTAATAGAGGAGGTCCATGAACAGGGACATGTTATATGTGATAGGAGTTTTCTAGGATTACAGGTTTTATTTATAGCCATTTAGAAATGTCCATTTAAAGCACATCTCTGATGTAATAATGATTGTTACTTAATTGTCGTATGTGATTCCCCTTTAAAAAATCTAGATAATAGACAAAGTTGTTTGACATATCAAGAGCTATTGATTTGGAGGGGAAGGGGGCATTGAAGATGCGCTTTATATTAATAAGGGTTTATCATTAAGGGTTCTTTCACATTGGCCTTTTTTTTCACATCCGTGTTTCATTGATTTTCAAGTGTCTTCACATTGGTTTGTATTTTCACTCGTCCGTAGGACATGTTTCATAACTTTTGCCAGGCACAATTTTTTTCACTGATACGCATCACCAAAAGCAATAGAAGTCTATGCACCCGCAAAAAAAAAAAAAAAAATTAAACATCCGTTTTTTTCACCAAGGCTGAAAAACTAGGTGTGATATTTTTAAAGCAATGTTAAACCTTATGGGTTTTTTTTTTGCAAGCATGGAGAAAAAAAAAAAAAAAAAGGGAAGACACACAGGAGACAAAACACAACTGAAGCTGAACATCAACGCCAATGTTAAATAGCCCCAATGTAGATGGTTTAAAAACACAATTCACTTATTTTTGTAATGGGGCTTCCTATGGCTGATCGCATCTAAAAAAAACAAAATGAGGGTTGAGCACTGGTGATGCAACTCGGATTATGAAATTCTGCTGCAGCATAAGGCTACACTCACACGGCGGGCACACGTTGACACCCGGTAGAGGGCTGCTCACCCTGCCCCTCTCCATAGCGCTATATGGTGGACGGTGCCGTTTTATGGGGAAAGAGAGGACTGTGTGTGGCAACTTACCGCTCCCGTACTGAGCCGTGTGCCCATTGCCGTCTATTTATGACATATATATACGTCCTCCATACAGTCGTGTGAATATAGCCTAAACCTGGTAACAGCCAGTTAAGATGCAAATCAGCCAATCTGGTACATTTTAAGACCCAGTTCACATTTACAATATCAGTTTCCTTTACAATCACTGAAAGAATTTTTTTCCACATTTTATTTTTTAAGAAGCTGCACTTTGGCTTGTCGTAATAATCCTTTCAGTTAATTTTTTTTATGTTTTCCTGTGCAGGATTTGGGGAAGGATACACAGAGATTGTGATGAAAGGAACACTTGAAGAGCTGAAGTTTTTGGCTTTTTACTTAAAGTAGGCAGATGGCATATTTGGTTTCCTTTCGCTGTAAAATTCTTTAATTACTGATTCACTTTTTTTCACATTTTTCATGCAGGGACGACACTGTGGTTGCTGTATCAAGCATGAACTATGACCCCATTGTGTCACAAGTGGCAGAAACCATCTTCACTGGTAAAAATATCACCAAAAAAGATGTGTTGTAAGTACTTCATAAGCCTTTATACATGAGAACCCTTACCTGATGCTTTAGTTAATTAAAAAAAGCTAAACTATATAACCTTATCATGGGCATATATAATTGTGTAACACTCTTCCTTTGCCTTAAGGTACTTGTCTTCATTGTTATACAAAACCATAGGCCTTCTTTTTAACCAGTGTTATCGCATCCTAATGTTTCTTTTGTTGGATTCCACACAAAATTTTATAAAATTGTAGTATGCACATGCAATATGTATTGAGGCATTCTAAGGTTAAGTTATGCAATGTGTTAATAGCGGAAAAAATAGTGTAGCAGCCCACATCTTTTTTCCGCTATTAATAACAGATGTGTAACGGAAGGTCCATTACAGTCTATTGGAAACCGCAAATGAATGGAAGAGCTTCTGTTTTTGGTTACACTCTCAAACAGAGTAATGGAAACCCAAGAAACCAGGGTTAAACTGGACCTAACCCAGAAGCCATACCTCTATAGAATAACCTATGCACTGCGTAGACTATATGTACAAGCATGACCTAATTAACGTGGAAAGTTACAGTTACACAGTAGAACCCGAGGCCACCAATACAGCATTGTAATTTATGTGTAAGGCATCATAAGTATACTGCATAGGAGTGTCGAAATTATGGAACTTTGTTTATGCCAGCACCTCAAAAGACCACTATCCGTTTTGATGTCCCCCACAGTAGACAACAGCATTTTATTTTTAATACGCACCTCACTAACATTACTACCATAAGTTCTTCCGACGGTTATATTCTGGGAATATATTACCATACAGCACATAACATGATAAAGATGTACACAGACATAAAATGTTACAGTTTTGGTAGAGAGGATAATTCCAATTCCACATGACTGTTCCATCAACATAATAAATCCAAGAGTCACACGTCTTGTTTGCAGAGTTTTATTAAAATACACACACTCCACCATCTACAAATACATATTTAAGAAGCGCCTCATAGGAATCACTTATGTGCTGAGCTCCTGCGTGCTGTGAATTGATCCCCGATATTCCCATTGTAAACCATAGCTGGTCTGGTGATTAATGAAGACTAGATATCCCGGACAGAACTGCCAATACTGGATGAGATATAAATCAATGTAATGATCGGTCACACTGGTGTCTTGGGGTTAGGTGTGCCCTTGTGCATTCATAGGAATTAAACTACTTGAAATTATATGGCATTTTCTCTGCAGGGCTGAAGATTTCATCAACATTATTGGAAAATTATGACCGCTGTGAATCTGCTGTCCCAAGCCTTCCCGAAGGCTACAAAAAGGCACAAGAGCTTTATACAGTAAAGTTTACTGGATCATAAAAGACACAAGTGATCGTCTAAAGACCAAAACCACTGCGTCATGGATAGAGCTCAGGAATCTTGTCCTGCTCCAGATGACATGATGGAAGGACCAGCATTCTGTGTTGTATGGATAATTTATGTAAAGCTATACACAAAGTATAATGTAACATGTATAGTCTAACAATAAAAACAAACTACAAAATATGTATTTTCTAATAGTGTAATCCAACCCACAGAGTACGGTTATCTTCTGCATGATTGAGGTTTTGTGGCCCATGCAAGATAAAATGTATACATATTAATATTCTGTACTAGAATTCACATTTCCCAAAAAAAAAAAAAAAAAAAAAAGGTTCTTTGACAATTAACCACAACATTATGGGTGTCCTGAGCAGGTTGTCTCAGCAGACATTAACAGGCTTCTCATCCACATGAAGCCACAGGAGCAGTTTCATATTCCTTTTTATGTATCTTGCCACAAACTTACAAGTTAACAGACAAGTGACCTTCCAATTTCCTCCTTGTGTACCCTGTCCAATCTTCAGAGGACCTTGGTGGAATAATAGCCAACTTCAACAGTTCTTCAACTGGCAGCTTTAGCATTGAGCATGAACATAAAGCTTGCCACTGAAGAACTGTTGCTGGTGAGCCAAAATGAAGATGACTCCATGTCCTGTGGAAGAAAAACACACTATGTTTAATGGTTGTGTGTGCAAAGATTACACACCAATGCAAAAAAAAAAAAAAAAAAATGCTAGTAACCAAAATGGTTATAAAAATAGTCTAAAGACCCCAATATGGTATACCAATATTGGTTTGGCTAGTATACCCCATTATGACACTAGGCTTCTTGCAAGTCAGGCATTGATGTACAAGGGGCTGCCTTTTCAGGAAGCACTGAGGCAAACTTTCTCTTATTTTTTAATTTTAACAGATGGGAAGGGAATATGAAAAATTTATGTTTTTCATGGTAACAAAACCGATGTACCAAAACAGATCACTGATTTATGTATAACCCAACCGCTCAGGGGGATAACGAAAGCCATGGTGACCAACCGCAAAGTTCCCAAAGCTGGAAACCAGTTACATATGGCATCAACTTTCAACTTGCTTTAGGAGCTACCAACTACGGAATGATAGGCACTTAGCAAAGCAGTTAAAGGGCATGTCTGACACATACAGGCACCCGCTTGTATGGACAGGCCCCTGATCCTGGGTTATCGATGAAAGGGAAGTGGATTTTGCAGAAGCAACCAACTTAACAAGAGGTTGGCTAGTCATTGATCAAACACCCCCTAGGTCTAATCCAGTATTACAAAAAAAAACTTATTTCAAAATAATAAATAAATTATTCAAGAAACAATCAAATGAGCAAAGAAAAGCAAAAAGATAAGATTTTGGACTAGGATTTCCTCTGCAGAGAGAGGAGCAGGACACCCGATCTCTTTACTCTTAGGGTTGCAGGCAAGTGAAGCAGTTTATATGCTTACTGTGGCAAGAACACACCAAAAACACTTGCCTCTGCTCCTCCAGACACATCTGCTAAAGTGCTGATCAGAAAGGCGAAGCAGATTCCCAGCTACGTGTGCTGCTGGGACAGGGGCAGGGATACCAAACATTCCACAAATGCCTGGTACATATGATCTAAATTCCAACCCGGCTGACGGCCCCTTGGTGTCGTATATACTTTGTTCTGAGCCAGCGGCTCCACCTCTTCATAATCTTTTCCAGGGACACTTTCTCCCACCCAGATTCTTAAAGGAGCACAATGTTTAAGAAGATTGAAGAAATGAGCTGATTTTTTTCCACTCCTTCTGCTCTCTATGGCCAACTCGGTACAAATCTACACCACTCACAAAGACGTCTATACGTCTGGAGGGGATATTACAAAAAGTAGGGATCATGGAAGGAGAAGAATAATATTTTGCCTTCCTGTCACTAGACATCTTTTATGTAGGTCTAGTAACTTGTCATTTCCTATTAAAGCCGTTTCACACTAACGAATCAGACGGATCATGGATAGGTCAGAGTTGTCCATCTGCACCCACAGAGGTTTGTAACGAACAGAAACAACTTCTCTTTCTCATCTGTTACAATTGTCCTATTCACTAGATTAATTGCTCATTTATACTCTTTAATTTAGGCCGACTGTAAATGTACAAGCTCAGAGTCTTAGAGATTTATTGGCCCAAGCATAGAGGTGCTGAAGTAAATGGCCTTAGTTCTGCAGTTAGGGTCTGGGTATCCCACACATACAAGGAGCAAATTTGTCAAAAAAAAAAAAAAAAAAATTAAAACTTGTGCAGCCCTATATTGATACTGGTCTGCTCTGAGAAATTTGTCACATATCTACACATGCAAGGCTGGGAGACACTGGACAGAATAACTACTGTATATATCCTCAGCAAATCAGCCAGGCAAAACCAAACCCAAAACTGCTGGTTGGTGCCATGCTATAGCTATGAGCGGCAATTTATTTGCCTCTGGGGATACTTAGAATTTGCAGAAATAATTAAAACATTAACTGAACCCTAAACCCGGAACGTAAATTATATTACGCTCTTCTGCAGGCCATGTGAACAGGATTTGTATAACTCTCATCTACTATGCAGATGCTGTAAACTGCAGCAATTATGTTTTGTTTATCCCAAGTTTGAGCCGACAGTATATATGACGGAGTTCCGTCTGAAAAACATAGGAGGGAAATTTATTGTGCGCCAGTATACGATAAAGGTCACACCCCGCCCACCCCCACAGGCAAAACTAGTTTTTTGTAAAAAGCTTTGAACAAATGGTTGAAGGCTCTAAGAAAGTGCGCCTCGCGCTGGTCAAATAAAGAAGTGGCCACACCCCTTCATGAACACATGGCGTGAAAGTGGCATAATCGCAGAACTGTAGTGTCCCCCATAGTGTTTACTGTTAACGCAATGTTAGAATGTGTTAACAAAATGAATAGGTTAATATGTGAACATGTGTTAACATATGCATAAAGCTTAAAATAAGGAGGGTAATATGGGGGTAAGGGGGCTGTATATAATGAATCCATATGGTGTAAGGGGGGCTTATATAAAATAGTGATGAATGGGTGTTTTGGTATGATAAACTAGGGAACAGGAGACCGTTTCTGAATTTTTAATGCCGCCAAATGAGTTCACTGCAAAGGGGCCCATTGAGGCTCTGTCACCCAGCTCTGTTACCCATATACTGTTATATATATGGAAATTATTAAAGGAGACAAAAGAAATTATTCTATTTCCTAGACCTTCTCAGAAGCAGAGTGAAGGTGCGGATGACTTTACATTTTAAATATTTATCGCGGCACTGAAAACTCTAATTTGTTTGTTCACGGAAAGTGACATCTTACATAGTAGAAATCAGAATGCAATGAGCCGAATGTTATTTTCATAACCACAGAGGCAGGTAAGACAGAACGGTCTGTAATATCACGCTGAGGAATTTCAATAGCTACTTTCACCCCTGACCCAATTTGTCACTCGGAAAGCTTAGCTAGGAGAACGTCATAGTGTGAGTCACAGTCACAGGATTAGACAGATCAGCCGCTCGCCTGTTACATCACTAATGACATTGCAGAGCCCAACTATTTGTTCTTCCATACACATCAGAGATAAAAGTGCCCACAGACTGGAAATATTTCCTTTCCACAACCCGACATACAGGTGAGACCTTTGCTGCTATGTTACATTTCAGAATGTATGAAACGACCCATTTTATAGCGGAAACATGTACAGTCCCTCAATATTACTAGCACTACCCCCTTTTTATCAAGCAAATTCACACCTACATGTAACCATCTGTGGTTGGATCAATAAAAAGCAGATAAATCAACCAATTATCCCATCCTGCCTATGCTAGTACCCAGATGAAGGACAAAAAAAACCAAACTGTTGTCTGCAGACGTCTGCTTATCCTGCTGCCACACGACAATGGTTGGTCCATTAAAAATGGACCATATTTCACATGCTGCAGACAAGATCCATGCATCAGTGATGATACAAGGACTCCCTGCTTCCCCATAACAGTTTGGCACTGCTTTTTATGCTGGGAAGCAGGGACTCCTTATATTACAGTGCCCTGCCCAAGAAATCCAGCCACCGTGCAGTCCGAGTACAGTCAAGAGCTGAACAGATTTAAGTTTTTTTTTTTTCTTTTCTTGTGGACAACATTCTCCATAATGTACAAGGGTCATACACTGATTTAAAGGATTGCCACCCGCAATAGGAAAAGTAAAGAAACATATCATCTGCACATCTAACTCTATAAATGAACTACAGAAATTATTTTCTATACTTTCATGTAGAACATAATTGAATATGAATTAATTCCCAAATAACGTGATGATCACACAGGTGCATTGCCCATTATAGTAGGTTGTCAAAACTCTTATAATAGGTTGGGTATGTGGTCACATGACCAAGAAAATTTTTTTTCCCCCTCTGGAAGGAACCTTTTTACATTTACTGAAAGGAAAAAACTGTTGCAAAAAAAAAACAAACAAAACATTATGAAAGATTCCATGATAAATTATGCCAATTAGGGGCTATGTGGTATCATGAAGACAGGCAAGGAAAGAATGCACGGTGTGTGCAATATATATTTTTTAACACTTATTTACCCACCAGAAAAACAACTATATACAATACTAGAGATAAATACATTTCTGTAGATAAAAACATAGAAGTACAAGGCTTCCATTTTAAAGAGTATCCCTGGACTTAAAAGCCATAAAATACAATAAAAAAACCTCAATTAATGGATAAATGATAGTTAAAATAAAACCATGTATCCTCTCCCACCCCCAAAGTTCCCTCATCAATTCTTTAAAATATTTGACTGCATCTCTAGTGTTGAGTACAAGACTCCCCCTGCTCTTGGATAGGTTACCATTAGGGTCTTGGATTACCAGCTGGTAATTTAAAAAAAAAAAAAAAAAAAAAGAAGGATTTATTGTAAAATTTGTTTGGCCCATCTTCAGAATAGCCCTCATTAGCAATGTGATTAACATGAGCCTATGTTTCGATAGCGGATACATTTTATTATACATAACTTTTTGACCTATAGTAGATGGGTAAACCTTAAAAAAAAAAAAAAGTGTTTTGTATGGAAGAAAAAAAAAATTGGCTGTATGCATGGTGACATTTTGTAATTTGGAATAACATTGCACCACAAGATGAAAGTACAGCCTCACCTTTGGAGCCACTATCCCTGATCTCTTTAGTATCTTCCTGACCAGAGAGAAGGCATCATGTGATTTTGTACTACAGCAACCTCCCGCTCATCAATTGAATCCAAACTCCATGTCGCGGTAAAATACCCCACATTTGTTCTCAAATATAAAGCTGGAAAGTAAAAATACAAACAAACAATCTCACTGTTAACCAATCCCTCGACACACAGGAAGTGACCCTTTCCAACTGCTTAGTGCGAAGGTGAAACCCACCATGTGACCCCCGTTAATCTGATATTAATGATCTATCCTCCCAAAAGGTAAATAATATTTTAAGCTCACAATTAAAAAAACTAAATTTTCTAATAAAAAGTGGTTTCAATGGTGTGAGGTCACTTTAAAGAGGTTGTAGCAAGTTTGTAAGTCATGTCCTACCCACAGGTGAGGGTCTGACTGCTGAAACTTCGCCAATCTGTAGAGTAAGGATCCAATTCTCACTAATTGATGAAGCAGCAGGACCACCAGCGTGTTTTCAGCTCCATTCAATAGCATCAGAGTGTCAGATATTGCAGAGCACAGCGCTAGAGTACTGGAGACAGCTGAGCACCTTGCTCTGTGATTTCCAACATTACCATACTATAGCATGGAGCAGCAGGACACATACTTGTCCTGTCGCTCCATCCCATTAAGGATTGTAAACCAAGCACACCGACATACTTCTGTGTTCCCTCTGGCAGGACCTGCTCTTTTAGTTTCTTTTGCCCTATGTTTTTTTAACCAAAAAAAAAAAAGCTTACATTTATGCAAATGAGTCCAAGTGGCTCCAGGCGAGTTAATAGAACCTGGAGCCCCTTAGGCTCATTTGCATAAATTTAAAGCCTTTTTCCCTCACTTAAATACCAAGAGCATAAGAAGCTTAAAGAAGTGCAGATTACGCCTGAGGGGCACACACACCAGTATGTCAGTGTGCTGGGGGGGACCACTATTCTCTGGGTTGCTGGGGTCCTATACTTGTGATTTGTGGGGAGTCCCGGCAGTCAAACGCCCATCAGTTTGTTATCATTATGCTGTGAATAGGGGATACCTTGAAAACATGATACAACCCCTTTAAGGCTGAAATTTCTCTTCTACTTGGAAGGGGCGTTCCAGAATCCAAACATCCTGTTAAATGCTCCACTTTTTATAGTTTGTAAGAAGTACATTTATAGTTGTGTCTAAATACATACAGCATAAGGGATGTATTTTCACCAGAAGTGTTGGCATTGATAATCCAACCCAAGCCATACCCCCTGCCGTCTTACTTGGGCGAGAGATAGTTTAACCATAGAATAACCAAACATCATACCCGTCTCTTAAATGAAGATGAATCACGTTAAGAGCTGAAGCAGAACAATGCTCCTTGCCCACTGCAGACCCGAATTATAAGCTCTTCTAAATCTACATTATCACCATTATTGACTTTTCTAAACAGGACATATCCACACAATTAAAATATGGATAAAACTAAAACTTTCTGTAAAATAACCTTCTAAGAATTGAAAGGGGGAAGCTATCACAATGCATTATATTCACACATTAATGTAAAATAAAGCTCTGTGCAGCGCTGCGTAACCTGTGTGCGCTATATAAAAAAAAGGAATTATTATTGTTACCAGTAAATAAAAGGGGAAAAAATTATTTTATTTTTTTGGATTTATTATGAGGTATTCTGGTGAAGAGAACATTGTGTTACTGTAGGAGACATGTACTTGGACAGTGGATCGGGTCCCCTGTTGTGTACTGGCTACATATCTCGTTCTGTTTTATCCATTGTATATCCTTCGGATATGTGATCAATTTGGGATCAGCAGGGGTCCTACACCCTGGCTTCATGGGCTGGTGATGTTACGTCCAATGGTCAGCAGGGTGGGTAACTGACAACCTTCAAGCCAAAGTGTCCCTACCGCGGCCTGCAATAACTGGGACCAACCTTCATCCTCCACATTTCTAAAATATATTGTACTCCTACTTAAAGGAGTTTGTACAAGATGAGAAAAATAACTGATTCCATCTTCCAGGAATAGCACCATTCCAGCCTACAGGCTGTGCCTAGTATTGCAGTAAACGCTCTCTATTCTGCACTGGTCCTATCTGTAACACCGGATAAAGCCTGTGGACAAAAGTGGCACTGTTGTAAAGAGAAGCCACATTTCCTCATGCAATCCCCTTAGAATTTAATGGAATTTTATGAAAATACATACAAATGAGTTTTACAATTTAAAGAATTTATATTTATTATATTTATCTTTAAGTATCTTATATCTATAAATATCTTATATTTATTATCCACGGCTTTGAATTCCTTGTGGAGTTTATGCTAATAACCGAGAAGGGCTCTGGGGATGTTACCAAAGCCCCTCCTTGCACAGTGCTGATGCAGTTCTCCCCTCCCACTGTGTGCTGAAACTTCCTCTGCCTCATGTAATCTCGCTGCAGCAAAGGAAGGGGGGGGGGGGGGTGTTGCAGCAGCAGAGAGGAGGAGACCGTGTGACAGCCTGTGAAGCTGCAACACCGAGGAGCTCTGGTAGGTTTATTTTAGAAGGAAGGCGGCCATGGATAACAAATATAAGAAGATTGCCACAGTCAGAGTGCCTGGATCTATGAGTAAGTGTCTCTGGTTTATCATGATGGATTTTGATGGTAGATTTCCCTTCATATGAGCTTTAATCTTCTAGGAACAAAACCTCCTACTATAAGCAAATCTATAGATGAGCTGATCACATACCATCAGAAAGTTGGAAGAAATTCATATCCCAATTATATAATCTGCCATAAACCTATAAATCTGTGAAAACCCTAAAAACAACATATATATACATATACACACACACACATATATATACATATACATATATATATACATATATATATACATATATATATATATATAGTAGAACAATGTCTCATAGCTTCACCCAACTAACGCATTTACAAAAGCGATAACTTTCCTGTAAGCCACATACTGGTGGCAGCGAGGCTTGTCAATGTGTGTGCCACGAGCCCAGCCCCTCCTCCAAGGAGCAGGAATGGCGGCCATATCGGTTTCCACCCTTCTTGGTCAAACCTATATGAAAGGCAACTCAATCTCAACCTATTCAGACACATCTTTAGAATTTCTTTCGGTTAGTAGGAGGCGCCCCTTATAGATTTATGATAAAAGTCAGACGCCTGTCCAATGCCCAGCTATCATCGATGACAAGGGGCTGCAATACCAGACAACCCACAGCCAGATGTGGCACTGTTCTATACATCACAGATATAATAGCAAATACATACAGGATAATCAGATGATAACGATGCACTGCACAAACATCACAACATATCACACCCAATCCAGCCATCTGAGGACTAAATACAGGGACTGAGAACTCCAAGGTCTATACCGATAATCAAATCAAGGGCAGGCGCAAGATATATGGGCATACATGCCACTGCCCAAAATGTCAAGGCCTCTACTGACCACTGATTGATATGCTCTATCTAACCCGCAAAGAGACCCTGGGAAAGCAAATACTTGAAAGTTTGTGCTCCTCTTCCCCTCTCCAGGGCATGACCTGCACAGAATAGTGACTGGCTTCATAGCGCCCCTAGGGATGACATGTGGAACAGCAGGTTGCATAAGCGTGAATCAGAGCTTCTGAACGCAGGAGAAGCAAACAGGATCTATGATGAGGGAGGGGGAGGCAGCATATGGAAGAAAGTATAGATGGCTGGAAGATGGCCACAGGGGGGCTGGCAAGTGGCGAACAAGGGCTGAGGTCTGCTGGAGGTCAAATCATCATAGGACAGAATAGAGCTGGGCATATATACAAGGGGACAGGCAGCCCAGAGCTGGGCATACAGGCATGGGAAGGGGGGCTAGCAGCCAAGAGCTGGGGATACATACATGAGGGGGCTAGGAGACCAGAGTAGGGCATGCATACAGACATAGGGGGGCTGGCAGGACAGAGCTGGAGCATACAAACATGGGGGGCTGGCAGGACAGAGCTGGGGCATACAGACATGGGGGGCTGGCAGGACAGAGCTGGGGCATACAGACATGGGGGGCTGGCAGGACAGAGCTGGGGCATACAGACATGGGGGGCTGGCAGCCTCATCCTTACCTTTAACAGGCAAAGCAAGATGTCACCCTTCCTCAGTTGAGGTCTTCTTCTTGGGGTGTGGTCCAAGCCTCCCTAAATCCACCTGCAGGATCTACATGTAGGGATGAGACAGTGCCAGGGACCACACCCACTAGCCTCAATGGCTAAGGCCTAGAGCAAGTTTGGGTTGCTTACCCACCCATGTCCCTGACCAAGTGCCCATCAATAGATGCCACCCCCCAATCATGTGCCACAACCAGCCGCAATCCAGACAGCCCTGCCTGTAGGTCACCCTAGAGAACCATCTGACACCCTACATGTCATCTACTCCAATCACAGCCCACCCCTAATGGGAGAACATGACACCCCAGCACCCACCTGTCCTTGAAGATGTGATAGATGTCTAGCCGGCACCCCACCCTGCTCCACCCTGAACAGTGCAGACACAGCGCCCCTGTGCACCCAGTCTACATCCATCACCTCCAGATGGTCAGTGTGTGGTGGGGTAGTCACTGGTCATCGCCCCAAGTTGTCACCCAACACCCTGCACGTCCACCCAGCACTGTGCCCCACCCCCAACAACAAGTCGTGCCTGCACCCCACCCCGACACTGCGGCACCTCCAGTCACACAGTCAGCACCCACCTCCTGTGCCACCACACCCTGACACAGCCACCAGTGCGCCCCAGCCCGGAGCCCTGCAATGTGCGGAGCCTCTGCACCCCACCCTACAGGCAGCACGTAGCCTCCGCACAGCACCTAAGCCGGTGCCTGTGAGTGCGGGCGGCGCTGCAGCCTCCATCCCCAGCACTAGCTCAGCTCCAGCGCCGCTGCTCCCAGTGACCGCTCCCTGCCGCTGACCTGTCCTGTCTCCCCACAACTCCCAGCAAGCCGGCTCCAAACTCCGATCAGCTGGCAACGTGATGACGCAAACGGACTCCTGCAAGCCGCAACCAATCAGCAACAAGGCGGCACGCCCTCCTGAATAATTATTTAGGATTGGGACACGCCTATGTCGTTATCTCCACCCTAGTTGGTGACGCCCCCTTTCTGATTGACGTTATATTTGGTACAGTGACGTGTCCGATTCGGGGAAGTGCCCGCCCCTTCAGCGCCAATAGTAGGCTAAGCTATGAATGACGAAAGGGAGAACGCAGCGGTGCACGACGGGAAATGTAGTTCATGCTCCTGTCCCAGTTCTCCCTGCGCTCCCGTGAGTTGGCATTTTTAAAGCTCTGACTGTGACATCGTCTCCTGTAGTCGTCACACTGGGCGGGGAGGGATCATGGTCAGGGCGCCCTATTCTCCGGGCTGAATTACACATTTCTCATCCATTAGGGTAATAAGTTCCAGGAAGTGGCGGGAGGTGACTCAGGGGAGACGTCAGATAAAGGGGACCCTGCCCATGTGCCATGAGAGATTGGGGTGTTGTATATCACTGCTCAGATGCTGCACCCATATAGTGCTGCAGGGGGGATCCCCGCACTGTGTAACACACGGAGATGCAGGATCCCCTCCCTGGTGTCTCCTGGGGGAGATGTATCGCTGCTTGTAGACACTTTTCTGGTGTAGAAGCACTGAAATAATCACAAATTCGTGCTACAAGAATTTGGGATTATTATGGCGTCTCCGCCACCTCCATGCCATGTGTGTAGAGGGGCGTGGACGGGCACGAGTGTTCCTGCCCTGTGGCTGGGTACTTTTTAAAAACCTGCAAACTTTCATATGCACCTTTTTAGGCAAAACGACACCAGGTTGGTCCTGTTTTGCCCCCCTGCCATTGGGAGCGCGGCAGTGCTTTATTGGTTTTAAGGGCATGGGACTGGAAAAAACCCCACATACCCTCTCCGGTCCCGTGATATGCACGCCCGCCTTAACTGTTATTACAGTGCTGGCACTGCTGTTCGGCCGGTAGACAAGGATTCCTTATATCATATATCACTGTCGTGTGCGCAGCGTGTAAGTATGTGTTGGCGTTTACCACCTCTGCCCAATAAAGGTTTTCTGAATTCATATAAATCCAAATTTCCAAATTCATTGCAATCTAGACACACTTTAATATGTACAGATTCAGCAGCAACTGGAATGATTTTTTGTATCCCAGGAAACAGTGTCACTGTATGGCACCCAATGTGTTCAGGGTTGGATTAATGCAGGAAGAGGCCCCTGCAAAATCTGGTGGGGGCCCCCACTGAATGTAGCCCAGACAGTGGTACATGTTATTTTTCAAAATGATCATTTATTTTCTAAACTATCCTGCTTCCATGTTATCGTATCTTCTCGCCTGCTACAGTGGCAGTGATACTGATTACTAGTCCTAGGCGCCATGTCAGTCCCACACACCTTTGCTTCCCTGAAAGTTCTCCCCACTAGTCTCACATATGGGGATGAGTGATCTGTGAGGAAGTAAATATAACAATGATTGGTTAGGACTTGGATGGCGGCCAGTTCAGCCAACTAATATTAGGTGCTAAGGGGTGGGGCAGGTGTCGCTCTGCATGCAGCTCTTGAAAAGAACTCTGCATGCAGTATAAGATTGAGTATGACAGTACCAGTGGGTCACAGCTTGGAGGGAGGCGCTGCCACGGCACATCACTTCCAGAGACGGGCAAAGCTGGTGGGGACCCCTTATGAGTAAAGTGGTGGGGGCCCTGGTGCTTGCGCCCCTGAGCACCCCCTATAATTCGACCCTTCATATGTTAGTCTCTTTTCTACCAGATTGTCAAGGCTGGATTGTCTTCACCAGACCAGGACTGCATATGAAATGCTATAACTATTTGCACTAGTGGGGACCAGAGAAAAAAAACTGCAATTCCAGAGCACTAGTTAAAGGATGTTACGTGTTGGAATTGGCGAAGAAAGGCGCTGGCTGCTGTGCTCTGTACCTTGTATAGTGGCTGTGTCCGGTATTTCTGCTCAGCCCTTTTCACATGAATTGGACAGTGCAGGCCATATGAAAAATGCACATGATGGCGTCGGTCTCTTAGGGCGCGTTCACACGATGCGTTGCGTCAGGTTTTTTGATGCGTTTTTGACACCTTCTAAAGGCTTCAGCCTTGATCACATACTGAGGTTACATTGCGTTTCCACTGCATCTGCTAAAATGCAATGTTGCTTGGGCATGTGATCAAAGCTAAAGCCATTGGAATGTGTCAAAAACGCATCAAAAAAAGCAACCCATCAGGTGAGCACGCCCTGAGACTGCATTAACAACTGAACAGGGGGTTGACTTTTTGATTGTGCTTGGGGGCCTTTGAAATGTCAAATCCCCAACTTTTTGTAGCCAGTATATTTCTACGTCTGATCTAATGGTTCATTGTTCAAGAAGATTGCTGTGCTGCATTATACATCTTTGTCATGGGAAATATGAATCTTATATGTTAGTGGTTACCTTGAGATGAACAATTGCATTGTTCAGGGTTTTCCAGCCCTAAAGGAGTTTTTCGTGCTGATGAATCATCTTCTGGATAGGAAATTGGAATGTGATTGGTAGAGGTCCAACACTCAGACCCCACACTGAACAGCTACATTTGGACAAAATTGTTGGTATCCCTCATTTAATGAAAGATAAACCCACAATGGTCACCGAAAAAACTATTATAGAAAAAATAAATTACATTTCTAGGGAAATGAACAAATGAAAGGCAGACATTGCATTTTAACCATTCCTCAACAGAATTAAAATGTATAACTCATGAAACAGGTCTGGATAGAAATGCTGGTACCCCTGAAAAAAATGTGAGCACAGGGACATGTTAGATCGTGGCGTGTCCACTTGTTAGCATCACAGGTGTCTACTATCTTGTAATTAGTCAGTGGCCTGTATATAGGGTTACTGCTCTGTACAAAGGCTACTCACTGTTTGCTGGGTGTCGGGGCGGGTGGAGATTAACAAGAACTGTGCTCCAACGTATGCGTGTAAAATTAGGGGGTGGTCACAGCGGTCCTCACTAGAGAAAGAAAGAGAAAATAACTGTGTTATAGGAAGTGGTACAGCAAAAACTACTCACGTAAAATAGCGCTGAAATGGTATAGAGGTGTACACAGCAATACATGCACGATAAAGAATGCTGTGTAATACACAAGTAGCGTTCGAAGCAGTACCACGGCTGTGTAGAGGTGTTAAAAGACAAATGACTACGTCACTGCTAATGTATTGAATAGAAAGGATGAGTAAACAGGCTACTCACGGGTTGCTGTGTAGAGTGGGTAAATGACACAGCTAGCATCGCTGGATGCTGAGGAGGGATAAATAGGAATAAATAATACAGCGGAAAACTAGCAGGCTGTGGCTGGTTGGTGAGGACAGGTTGTACAGCTCTCACTGTGCTGTGTAGAGGTGTACAGCTTCTCACTGGCTGTGTATAGGTGTACAGCTACTCACTGTGCTGTGTATAGGTGTACAGCTACTCACTGTGCTGTGTATAGGTGTACAGCTACTCACTGCTGTGTATAGGTGTACAGCTACTCACTGTGCTGTGTATAGGTGTA
>CM033642.1:229953953-229986133 GCA_019512145.1 Engystomops pustulosus | reverse complement strand
TGTACAAAGGCTACTCACTGTTTGCTGGGTGTCGGGGCGGGTGGAGATTAACAAGAACTGTGCTCCAACGTATGCGTGTAAAATTAGGGGGTGGTCACAGCGGTCCTCACTAGAGAAAGAAAGAGAAAATAACTGTGTTATAGGAAGTGGTACAGCAAAAACTACTCACGTAAAATAGCGCTGAAATGGTATAGAGGTGTACACAGCAATACATGCACGATAAAGAATGCTGTGTAATACACAAGTAGCGTTCGAAGCAGTACCACGGCTGTGTAGAGGTGTTAAAAGACAAATGACTACGTCACTGCTAATGTATTGAATAGAAAGGATGAGTAAACAGGCTACTCACGGGTTGCTGTGTAGAGTGGGTAAATGACACAGCTAGCATCGCTGGATGCTGAGGAGGGATAAATAGGAATAAATAATACAGCGGAAAACTAGCAGGCTGTGGCTGGTTGGTGAGGACAGGTTGTACAGCATCTCACTGTGCTGTGTAAGGTGTACAGCTTCTCATTGGCTGTGTATAGGTGTACACTACTATCTTGTAATTAGTCAGTGGCCTGTATATAGGGTTACTGCTCCTCACTGTGCTGTATATAGGGCTACAGCTCCTCACTGTGCTGTAGGGCTACAGCTCCTCACTGTGCTGTATATAGGTGTACAGCTCCTCACTGTGCTGTATATAGGGTACAGCTCCTCACTGTGCTGTCTATAGGGCTACAGCTACTCACTGTGCTGTCTATAGGGCTACAGCTCCTCACTGTGCTGTATATAGGTGTACAGCTCCTCACTGTGCTGTATATAGGTGTACAGCTCCTCACTGTGCTGTATATAGTGTTACAGCGCCTCACTGTGCTGTATATAGTGTTACAGCGCCTCACTGTGCTGTATATAGTGTTACAGCGCCTCACTGTGCTGTATATAGGGTTACAGCGCCTCACTGTGCTGTGTATAGGTGTACAGCTACTCACTGTGCTGTGTATAGGTGTACAGCTACTCACTGTGCTGTATATAGGGTTACAGCTACTCACTGTGCTATATATAGGTGTACATCTACTCACTGTGCTGTATATAGGGGTACAGCTACTCACTTGGCTGTGTATAGGTGTACAGCTACTCACTGTGCTGTGTATAGGTGTACAGCTACTCACTGTGCTGTGTATAGGTGTACAGCTACTCACTGTGCTGTCTATAGGGCTACAGCTACTCACTGTGCTGTGTATAGGTGTACAGCTACTCACTGTGCTGTCTATAGGGCTACACTTACTCACTGTGAGGTATATGGGGCTTGTAGCTAATGGGCTTATTAGCATCATTTTAAAAGTTGATTTTAGATAGAAGAAGGCAATGGGTAACAAATATAAGAAGATTACCACAGTCACAGTCTGGATCTCTGAGTAAGTGCTCCTGGTATATAATGCTTGATTTTGATGGTAGTTCTCATTTAACATTAAGAATTTTTTTTCAGGAATTTCTTAAGATTAACACTTCTTAAAACATTTTAGTAAATAAAGGACAACATTGGGATTTCTAGGAAATTGATTTGGATAAAATAAATAAACAACAAAAACCAGCTCCACACAAGTCACTTCCTCTGATCAGAGCTTGAGAAATGTGTAGGAGGTCTCCCCTGATTTTGTAAGACTCCTAGACGGTATGAGGGAGTAGGGAAGTATGTGAGAGAAAAGATAACTGTGACAAAGCCTCTCAAGGTTTACAGCAGTAACTTGAGACGTGTTAACTACTTATTTAACTTCTTATATTCTGATAGTGAACATAAAGGTCACCCAAGCCATTATTGTTATGAAACCTCGCAGATAAGCGGCAAGTTGTACCAATGAGTGGTTAAAAACCCACAATACATGTAGTATATGGCCTTAAAGGGAGAGAAATCTCAGTCTTGTACGGTGATTGCATTGGAGACTCCCTGACCTCATAGATCGATGCTGTGACCTTATTAGCCTTGGAAACCAATAAGGAAATGTCTTTCATAGACAACAAAGAAAAAATACTTCTGTAACGGTTTCCAAAACATGGGGTAGTCCAAGTGACTAACAAACGTGTTAAAATATACCCCCAGTTCCCCTCAATCTGACGTTGATCATGGAGAAACTGAGAAAAATAAATGGAAGAACAATTCAGTATCAGAAAATAAACATAATGGGGCACATTTATTATTGATTTTGCGTCTATTTTTTGTCAGCCAATCTTAGGGTTTTAGATTTAGAGCTATGGCGCTTTATTATACGCCAGCACAAGATAAACTCCCCCATAGAGTCTACAAGGCTTTACTATTTAAAGACATTTCATTCTTGTGAGCTCCGATTCCTCACCATAGGCCAGTGATGTCGCATCATGCGCTATGTTGTCTGTGGACATTGGCTGAGCTCCAATATCAAGCAAAGCCTAAGATCTACCACCTCCGAAATCACCCTACAAGTAATACTGGCATTGTGTAGGGCACCTTACAGGCTTCCCAGACATATTTGACTTCTGTCATTTTTAAGCAAATTCAGTTTCTTTCTTTATGTAAACTGACTACTCAGTGCCCTGGGGGCTGTGTCTGCTACCACATATTTGTCCAAGGGTTTCCAGTCATTGTGTAAGGCAGCATAGAAAGAACACAGACGTGATCTTGGTGTATCAGAAAGCTCATTTGCATAAAGATTAAACCTGCATTTTCCACGTCTCGGGTTGCAGGTACACCTGTGCCCCTCTCAGTGGCAGCGTTCCGGGCTCACTTACCTCTCCACACTCCTGCTCCCGTCCCAGCTTCCCAGCACGCATCCCCATTCCCTAGGGTGCGTGCGTGCACGTCGGCACTCGCAAATTCCTTAAAAGCCAGCTTTTCCCAGCATTCCCTGCCGGATCTTTGCGCTATATGCCCTTGAGAAAGCTATTATGCGTGACCTGATCCTGTGTTTTGACCTCCTGTTGTGACCCTGGACCTGTTCCCGACTTTGCTCCATCGCTGCCAGCCCCGATCTCCTGCTCCATCTCTGACCTTGAACCGTTGCCGCCTGCCTTGACCCTGTCCCCCACCACGAGATTGCCTGCTGAATCTGTACCTCGAACTTCACTGCCATTGCGGACAAGTCATGCCTGTGGGACAACCTGGTGGCACATGCTGCAGCAAGACCCACTTTGCGGCAGACTCTGGTGAAAACTAGGTGCCACTTAGATTCTGATCCCAGGTGACGGCTTGTGTCATCAGCCTGACAGGTACTAAACTACACTGGATTTCCAAAGTATTTTCATGTCTTGGGTTGGCCAACAACCCCAAATTACATTTATACAATGACAGCATCATAATTTTAGCTGAGTAAAATTGTTCAACCACATGGCTACTTTAAAGATGGGTGCTTATGGGAGTTTTCTTAAAGTGAATCCTGGAAAATGAATTGAATGTTTTGGCAACCAGGAATTAGTGGACCTTAATGGGGTTCAAGGATTGACTCTGCCATACCTTATGTTACAATCACCTAATTACATGCTATTAAATTTACTCCACCGTTTTCAAGATATCAAAGTGATCATTTTGCGTGGACCCGGCTTTGTGTACTCAATTATTACCACGATAACAACCAGTTTTCGGGGATGGGAAATGGTGTCTCCGTATTCCCAGCTGTGTGCTCGTCCGCTCATTCCTCTCTGCTGCACTCAGCACGGGTACCATAATGACTCTTTATTGTCTCTGTGGCTGTTCGCATCTATGTGCAGACATATTTTTTTTGTACACTATGGTCATGTTCGGCTGAATGATCCCTAAGGCACACGTTTTCTTCTTATTCCATTCTGTGAAATTTTTAGTTTCTATTTTCATACTTTCATACTTTTCTGCAGGATGAGTAGGATTTTAAAGGAAATCTACCATTCGATTTTATGCATTATGAAGCAAACATACCTTGAGAATGCTGTAGCTACACTGATACAGAAACATATCTTGTTTAATCCCTGAACTGAGTGGTTTTGCTGAAAACACAATTATAAAATTATGATAATGAAGCTTTGTCCCTTCTGTGCAGGGGCTCCGTGCTTCTCTCACATTAAGTGTGTACTGCTTGAGAGAATGATGTAATCACAGTGTTGTGCCTGACAGGCAGAAGTAATCAATCACTGCACCATTCCCTAGCTGCTGTGTATGAGTGATCTAGCTTAGGATGATTAGTCCTGTCTTGACAGTTCAGAAAACCCTGTGTAATGTGTTTAGAAATAGCAGGCTGAAGCAATCCAGCTTTCCCAAAATCCTGAATGTTATAATTGTTTTTTCAGCAAAACCACTCAGCTCAGGGATTAAACAAGATATGTTTCTGCATCTGCAAGATATGTTTCTCCAGCTTCCTCAAGATATGTTTTGTTCATAATGCATGAAATCAAATGGTAGATTTCCTTTAAGTAGTACATATAACTTTTGGGGTAAATATAAGTTATCATTGAACTTTCATAAATTTCCTTTGCCTTTCACATTGAGATGATAGTTCTGGCATTCCAGTTATATTAAATAATTTATTTTTGTCACCATATTTTGAGAGCTAAAAATATGAAAAAAATTTTACACTGCCCTTCCATCCAAATTTTCTTCTATTTTATTGAAAATCATTATAGTAAAAACTACTCATGCAATTCTTCCACTATTTTTTAAGTTTTTCTTTATTTCTAGTGTTTACTGTACGGCATAAAAAAATATGTAAACTTTTTTTTCTTGAGGGTCAGCACAATTTGTATCGTTTCAGAATAAAAACAAAACACCTAGTGGTAAATATGTTTCCTAGCTGCAGGGCCGGTTCTAGATAAATAGTGGGGCCCCAAATAAAACTATTTTATGACCAGTCACACTCCGTAAGAGGCTACCTTTAGTAGGGTAAAACAAACTGCCATATGGGAGAATTTTATAAGAGATAGATGATATATAAATGGTCAGATTATATCAGATAGATAACTAAACAGATAGATATATAGACAGGACATAGATGATAAGCATCTTCACCTGGGAATTCAACCAAGGGACATTAACCCTTTGACTGCCAGACATTTCTGGATATTTTGTTGCATTATTGGCCAGAGCAATTTTTACAATTTTGACGTTCACAAATAAAATTACAGCAAAAAGAATTAGAGTAAACCGCAGCAGACCACATATTTTCTGAAAGCCATTTTCAAAATTGCATTAAAGAGTTTATAGACATAGGCACCTTCATGCAATTTTGATTCCAACTGAAACATTTTATAAAAAATACTTAAAATTTGACTTTGATGGCAAAAAATGTGCTGAAACAGAAAATATTTACCTTCACATCTCCTAAATGGACATGTGTAGAGTTCACAAATGCTTTATATTGACATGTTCACATGAATAAATCATCATAATATTACTAAAACTGAAATAACTAAATATTTGCTTTTAGAAATTTTTCAAGACAGTCACAACCTGCAAAATATATCAATAAAACACATTAAAAAGTGAAAGCATCTGTAAAACCTATATATTTTTGAAAGCAGACAACCAGGAGATGCATTTGGCAATTAACTTTTGACCACCCTCATATAACTTTGTGACAAACACAAATTATTAAACAAAAACTGCATCGAAAATGCCTTGATAATGTACATTTTTACATAAAACTCACATTAAAGTTGGGGCTTATGCAAAAATAGGGATTTAAAAATAATAACACAAAGTGAGCAGATTTATATATACCACAATACACAACATCAAGAATTTACACAAATAAAAACTGTGACATATTTGGTTGCTATCCACAAATGTGTTTAAAAATATATCACACACAAAATAAAAAGCTGCTATTCTGTCAAAATCAAATTTTCCCAGAAATCACCATGTAAACAAGAATAACTTTTACATTCAGACACACTACCACCTCCATGCAACTTTGCAGCAAATGGCAAAAACATGCAAAAATTGCATAAAATTTAAAATTTCCTCTAAAATATGCATAGAATAACTATATAAAGAATATGTATATTCACAACAAAGGGAACGTTAAATGCACAGGGGGCACCAAACTATTTTTGCAGAAAATTGCACTGGGCTTCACACAGATCTATCATTGTATGCTCCCTTACACAATGGTAACCCAAATAAATAACTATATATCCATAAACCAAGCTAATGAGATAGAAAAAGTCACTTTTAGATGTGCGCCATTGTATTAGCCGCACAATAACAGAACCCTCCGCGCTTCATAAGAATTTGCGTGAGAACGTCAATAGGTGACAATAGGTGTAAATAATGGAAGATGGTGGGAAATAAAAACTTTATTCCAGAACATGTGTGTGTTTTTGGTGTTACATATAACTTTATGGACATGTTTTGGGTTAATATGTCAAATACTCAAATTTAGCAAAAATTAATAAATCATGAAATAAAAGGCAATAAAAGAGAAAGTGTGTTCTTAGATAGTTATGGATAGGAGAGGGTTAAAAACATGAACATTAGTTGATATTATCCCTTCTCAAAATGTAGTAACATATAAAGTGAATATTTCCATTATCTGCGAGGTGCAGCAGCTCCTGTGTGCAGCAAATTCTCCCTGTAGCCTGATGGCTAAGAATCTGGAGGGGGGTATATTTCTGGATGTGTGACACATAGGACCTCACTTCTTTTTTCCTATGAAAGAAGAGAGTCTCCTCTTTTATAAATAAATTTGTGTCAGGAAAACTGTTAAAATGCCTTCAGGAGTGATTTTTATATATAAAAATTACACCTGAAATTTTCACTTTAAACCTGAATATGTCTGGATCCAGGGCACCTAGAAACACAATTCTAGATTCATTTGAAAGAAGAGATTCTCCTTTTTCAGGGGGCCCTGGGCAAATGGCCACTTTGCCTACCCATAGCGCCGGCCCTGACTTAGCTGCCATCAACTACCCAAAAATCTACTGGCATGCTATGTGTTACAGAAAGAGGGGTTGAAATGGGTTAGGTTCTGATTAAACTAGCAAATGACATTAGTAGCTATCCAGATTTTACCAGTCCTAGCAGTTGTGGCTGGCTCATGCCGCCATTCATTGACAACAAGTATACGGACAGGCAGTTTGACAGGAATACATAATTTCAAACATAAAGGGCGTCATGAATAGAATCCAAACTATTAAAGCAAAACAACTGGTATATGTTCCGTGTCTAATTTACATCCCGTATGTGTCTACCTGTTTATGTAGATGGTACTTATAGGAGGCACAAGACGATTAGTGTAGTAGTCGCTGCGTAATGGAGTATTGTGCGTTCCAGCAGTTCTTAGTAGCAGGAACTGACAAACACAAAACTAAAAGTGTTAAGAGACTGTGTCCCATTCACAGACACATCAGACTTGATATTCAACAAAATATGAATGGAGTTTTCCTTTCACTTGAGAGCTTAACTATGAATCATGCTACTGACTGCCTCGCACTGCCCAGCGCTTGTCAGAGCAAACATGGGTGTACCAGAAAATTCATGTGCAAATGTTATGCTGGCCGTGCTGTTTATGTGTGTGTGTATTTTATACATTTGTGTTTTTGTTGCATAAAATGTAATTTTTATATACTTTTATGTTTTCTGCATCAATTTTCCAAAATATTATAGAGAAAAAAATGTATCTTACCAGCCTAAATAATAATAATAATTCCTTTGTTTATATAGCGCTGCACAGAGCTTGCCAAATCAGTCCCTGTCTCCAATGGGGCTCACAATCTAATCAACCTACCAGTATGTTTTGGAGTGTGGGAGGAAACTGGGGACCCGGAGGAAACATTTACCAGCATTTTTGGGGGCTAAACTTATTTCTGACTTATGATAGCCAGCATCCCTACTGATTTGTTGACAACAGCACCACTAGACACCGCTGGAAACAGAAAGATTGGGGAGATGACCTAGTGCAGAGGGGCCGAGCAGGAGCTTTTTAAACCATTGTGCACCCTTACCATTAACTAAAAGGGCTTTGAGGTTTGGTTTTAAATATCCTTTCTAGAATTCCGTTTTGTATGTTCAAGTCACTCGTTTACTTATTTTTAAAAAAAAGTGTTTTCAAAGTAATTTGTAAATTAGCTGAGAAGAGTCACTTTTTGCCTGAGATGAGGTACTTTTAGAGGCTGCAAGGGGGAGTATCTTATCTGGGCTCTATAGCACCTAGAACCATCAAGAATTTCATCTTTAAAAATAATAACTTCAGGTTCTGTGAATTGATGAGCCAGAGATAAAGCCAGTTGGGAATGCAAGCTGTAGATACAGAGCCAATTCCCATCAATTTATTTAACTAATGCAATTTGAAAGATTGAATTCTTAATCTTTAATATTATAGCAGCGCTCAAGATATGGACGGGTAAAAGTGACTCATCTCAAATTTCTCAAGAGGCGATTTTTGTATGTTTTAACATAAAAGAGAGAATACTAGAAATGTGATACCCTACCTGAGGGGGATGGTATTTAAGTGTTGACTCCATTTAAGGGAGTTTAAAGATGATCAGTGGCACTTACACAGCCATCTGCATCTAATAAGTCCACTGCATTTTTGCTAAGCTCACAAATTTAAGCACAAAAGAATCATTTCTATTCACTTTCAATTCTTAAAGGGTTTGCCACTGATACAAAACTTTACCAGTTTGTCAGTATTAGCCGGAAGCTGCTGGTCATGTGACCTGCTGGTAGCAGGACTTCTTGCTTCTGTCATTACTCTATGCACGCCCCCTCCATGATGACCACTCCCCTATCAGTGGTTGGAGGGGCAAGCGGATGTCCTTGGCACCCTCCTCCCACCACTAATATGGGAGTGGTTATGATGGAGGGGGCGTGCATAGAGTAATGACTCTACAACTGCTCCATCCGCTGGAAGTCGGCAGGACACAGGATGTCACAGGAAGTCCCAAGTTCTGCAGCCTATTAAAGGTTCATCATTTGCATCACATGTCCAAAAACCTAGAGAACTATTAACCTCCAGATAATCAATGCTGGTATTGCTCCATATAAAGAGGTAATTTCATTTTGACAAGTTTACTTTATGTTCAAAAACTTGTACGAATACATTTTAAATGTTTTTTTCCAAAATAGAAAGCTAATTTGTACGTAGTTTTCATTTAAAAACCAGTGTAACTCTTGAACAAAGCTGCTTCTGAATTATTTCAATCAAAGTAACAAGGTATATAGGAGGCAATTGTTATCATTTTAGGGAAGAATTCCTTCCTAAATCCCAATCTGTCATTCAGAATAAATCCTTGGATTTACAAATTGGATCTCTACAAATCCAGTCATTAAAACCTGTATTGTTACACCTGGAAAGGCATCCAGGTTCTTCTTGAAATCTTTTTTTGAATTTACTGGTAGAATATTACATAATTTTCCATCTTACATTAAAGAACCTCCTTTGTTATCAATGTAAAACCTCTTTTTCCTGTATATGTTGAATATGTCCCAAGTCACATTCCTGATCTGTCTACTGTACACAAATTTATTAGTTCACCTGTCAGCCTTTTTTCCAGTCCTATGGTCTAGACGTTCAATTTACTACTTTATTACCTAATATGACCCCTTTAAATTCTCATTAGCCAATTGTAGACATGATTAGCACATTTCTGATAAAGATGAAATTCAATAAGAAACTATGGCTTGTTGTTTCTCATGTGTTATTATACTGAGCTATGGCTCTTCATTAACAGGTTGGGCTTTGGTGACGTTTGGTCCCACATTCTCCCATGGATAGGGGATAAGTGACTGATGGGACGTACCATTTACCACTTATATCCAGATCCGGGCCCTGATTTTAGAATGATAACAAATATAAGCAGATTACCACAGTCCCGCTGCCTGGATCTATGAGTAAGTGTCCCTGGTTTACCAAGATGGATTTCAATGGTAGATTTCCTAACAGAGAAAAAGAGTAAAATGCAAACATTAAATGCATTTTGCTAGGTACAATGTCAATATGTGGAAAACACTAGTCACTGTGCAGTTTCTGAGAGATTTGTACATAGTATAACATGTAATGTCCAGAACGTGGTATCAAGAAAAGAGATAAACTGTTCTCTCACCCAATCACGCTTCTCCTCCTCTCAATGCCCTTGTCATGTGGGGGGTGCATGCTTCCCAGATCCTCAGACTCCCGATCCAAAATACGCTCAAAAACGGTACAGCAGCACTTAGGATTCCTCCACACGGATAATTTTAAACCTTCTTTATTGCATCACAAATAAAATGAAGATGGATACGCTTATTGCGTCTTAGTCATGATCCTAATTCTGTCAACATATGCACAAACATGTAATGACATAGAAATGAAATGACTTGAGGTAGATTTCCATTAATGAAGGGATGAAGAATACCTGAAACTTAGTCCCAACAAAAGTGGTTAATTCTCAATGAATGATAGGGATAGGGTGAATGATGGGGGATGATGTGCTGCATTCATTATAACACCTCCTAAGGGTCTGATGTGCACATTTTTGCACCTAAAATTGCACCATGTTTCACACCAAAATGGCACAACTATAGACACCATTTTTGGCGCAGGAAATTTTTCAGTTATGGAAATACAACTTTTTGGCACAATAACACGCATTTCAGACCCATCGGAGTTGTGATAAATCCCCCCCCCCCCCCAACATGTTTCAACAAAGTACTTGAGCCTGCATCCGGTGTGTCCTGTATATTTGAAACATTTTACAAAGATTCTACATTGTGAAATCATCTTGGATGTTTTGCTCATGTCTAATGGTAACCTAAGACATATTTCAAATTTGGAAAGTTCTTTTTAAAGTCAAGGTGTCCGGTAGGACTAAGGCCCTTCTTCAGTTTTGTTTTTATATTGAAATCTGTGTGTACCAGCCACTCCCCACGTGTGAGACCTGCCAATTCCCCCCCTCCCCCCTCCCTTTTCTCTTCATTATCCTGTGCCTGGCAATGAGACATCTGCCTTTCTCACTGCTCTGGCATCAAAAAGCAACATAATAATATTGAACATGACCTTTTGGCTAAGCCCCAGCCCTCAGACATTGACCAACCATACATTAATGTTGGAGATTATCTGAGAATTAACTCTTGTTATCTTTGGAAGATTTCTACAAATCTACAGATTTCCCTTTGAGCATGCTAATTATTGTCAATCCTTTCGATGTAGTATTCCCTATGAAGTTGTGTTTTACCAGAACATTATTGATATTAGCAATATTTATCTATTTTAAAAAATGATGTACTCAGATACTAGCGCCCCTATATTTACAGAAGTGTCTGTCCACCTTGGATACAGACGTGTAACAGCTGCCTTATTATCTTCCTCATTATCAGGCTTCAGTGTTTGATGCCTTCTAGGTTGTGTTAGTTTATCGCGAATAGGTTTTGGCCTCAGTACAATGATGTCAGGAACTCCCAGAACTCTAAGCCAACTAAATATCATTGTCTCCATCCCTGCATGACGTCTTAAATCCCTGGAATAGTTTTTAATTATCCGTGCATACTTACGTGCAGATTCACAATGATTCATCCTGACCTTTGCATTCCATTATTATGTAGCAGTGTAGATGGTTTTTGGTTCGGAGGTGGAAGAGACAGGGGAAGAGTGATGTTTTAACCCTGCCTTGTAAGACAGCTGTTTGCATGTGTGGCTACACACCAGTCCATGTCAGAAGAAGGACCCATCAACTCTTAAAGGGAACCTACTGATCTGCCCCATGAATCGCAATCAGTTGCTGCTTTTTTGGCTCCTCTACATGTTTCCATTACTGAAAAAAGCACCTTTATTCCTCCTTTAATATTGTTGATATAAAGTCAAGCTCAACCAAGCTCCCTCCACCTCCTCAGGGCCGCTCAGTCTTATACCAGCGCCTGAGTTCCAACATCAGACTTTCTTCCAAGTGATTTCCCGCACATTAGTGATGTGTCGTTCGCGATCGAGCCGGGTCTAGGAACCGATGGCTCACTTAACCCCGCCCCTAACCGGCTCACCAAGCCCCTCTTTAACTCTATTTTTAATAGGGAGCCGTTCAGGAGCCAGAAGAGCCGTAATTCCCATGACTTCCGCACATGGTGGTGTACCTGTGAGTTTGGTGTTGGCCCTGCTTGTCCTTGGCTGGAATCAGCCGGAATGCATGTTTATGCGTAGATATTCAACGGGAAAAGAGTCTGAGTAGAGGGGTGGCGGTAAGAGGGGTCGTGAGGAGATAGAGGGATCATGAATGCATAGTTGAGCTCCCCGCATAATTGATTTTATATCAGCAAAGGAGGAATAAAAGTTATCTGGTCCCACTTCAGAGAACATAATTTATTGTTAGAATGGTGATGGGGGAGATAATTCAATCGGTGGCTTTGTTTGCATGCGTCCTCTCAATATATGTGCGTAGTGGAAACAGTAGGGGAATGGGTGGGTGAGAATCCTGTTCTCTAGCTCATGCACTTTTATATCATTTGATATGTATATTCCATGAATGCTTTAGATGGGAATTCCAACTTGAATCTTTGTGAAGATGTATTTACTTTCATTTTACTGCATGAAACATTTAGCTCCCATTTATGTGTAACTCCCAGGGCAGAATGAGAACAGAGCTGTACCTCCAGGTCCATGTGTCTCAGAATCAGCTGACTTATGACTCCTTAGGATAGATGGTGGGTTCTCCATTAATAAAACAATGGGTGTGAATTGACTATAAAGGGTTTAAAAAAGTCAGATACCTTCCTCTACTGATTACAGATGGATGAATCATTCATGATTCAACTCACAGAAGCTTTTTATAATTTTTTTAAAATTATAATTTATAATTTAAAAAATTCCCACAGTGTCGGCCCCCCAGTGACATTCACTGAGCACAAACTGATGACCCTATAGCTTTAACATTGTTCCTTGTGGCTCAGAAGGTATTCTAATGTCTCCTGTGACCCAGTTGGTATAATTATATCTCTAGATTAGCCCTCTAAGCCTACTCTGATGTAGCAATTTTCCCTAGTGGCCTGGTAGATGTAATGACACCTCTTGTTACCCAGCCGTCATATTAGTTAAAAACATTTCAGCTTGTTATTTAGTTATTTTTTTGTTGTTGCTAGAAATCATACTGTAAACCTTTTTAGTTTTTTAATCTGCAATTATGCACTTGTCCACAGTGAATGTCTTACAATACCATAGAAAGAAGTAGATCCTCTATGCCTCATACTGAATAGTGCAGGCTATACCGAGTTTTGTGCCTAAAAACTTCAAAAACAGGGGGACTTTCCCCCAGTGAATTCACAGGTTACATGGAGAATAGCACCGCTCACCCCCGCCCCTCTCCATAGAGTAACATAACAAAGCTACAGCACAGATGAGCTCTGTTAACGCCCCCCAGAGCCCCTCAGGCTCATTAGCAAAATTTTTTAAAGGTGATTTTAGACGGAAGGAGGCCATGGATGACAAATATATAAAGATTCCCAGTCAAGTTCCATTCCTAGTCCCAGTGCCTGGATCTATTATTAAAGGTTTATCATGATCTATTTACTAATCATTAAAAACAATATCACCCTATAAACACTCAAACAAGTTGAACAATTATCCATGGATTCCATTATGTCCGTATTTAATAAAGATGAAAATGCACACATTGAAAAACCAATCGCCCCAATGAATCAATAGCTTATAGAACTATCGTTATCTGAAACTGCTTTATCGTTTTGTATATGACTTGTATAGGCTCCATTTACCTTATTTTAAGACCTCTAAAACCAGATTTTATATCTGTATTTATTGACTGTAGCCCACATTTATTAAAGCGTTTGTGCCAGTTTTTTGTGTGAAGTGTCTGCGCCAGTCTGTGTCGCGTTCACACGGTGTCCGACAGGACGTAAAAAATGTGCACCTAAAGAGGTTTGTTACTGCTTTGTCGGATGGTGCGCCACAATTCTGCAGCTTGAACAAAGTGCACCAAAACAAAATGGTGCAATTTGCCGGAACAGTGCAGGGGGCGCCAGATTTAAGAAGGTGCGTCTCATTTCATGAATCTGCCGCACACTGCACACTCTACACTTTTTTTGTTGAACTATTATAAAAATAAAAATTAGCAGGAGAGCCTTTAAAAAAATAAAGCTTTACTCACCTACTCCGGCGCTCCTGGTATCCCGAGCCACATTCTTTTGAACGGCAACTTCGCTCTGACACCATGATACGGCCACCCATCTCCTGTCCCAGAACCTGTTGTTGGAGTGGAGCTGCCGTGCCACTGTAAACAAACAGGGGCACTTCTGACGGACCCTGGTGTGGAACACTAGAAGTGCCGGAGGAGGTGAGTAAAGCTTTATTTAAAAAAAAAATAAAAGTCCTCCCCAGCCCTTCTGCTATTTTTTTTTATAATAGTCAGACAGCCCCTTTAATGTACATATGCATACAATTTATGTGGGTACAATTTGGCACATGTTATTATAGTAGTATATTTGTATAAGGTTACAGTTCACTTTTTCCATTCTGTTTATTAGGAAGCAGAACCACAAAACAAATTCAGAATTATTGGGTGTTTTGAATGAGGGGCACCAACACATCCCCTTGACTATAACAGGTTTCACTGGGCCTATAATGGAGGTTCCGTTATTTAACACACAAAAAAGTCTTGCTTGTAGGACTTCTTGTCTGGGAGTTTTAACAGAATGGAGGCTACTAACAGACACGTGTACATAGAAAAAGAATTCACAGAGCTATGTTGTTTTATGGACAGTATTACTCTTTGTGGCTAATTCTTTGTTACCTGCTGCCAAATTGTGGTTTTATGTAGTACTGCTGGACACAGGTCGTGCAGAGAAATGCAATGTCATGTACTCTATATTCTAAACTGGTCAGACATATAGGGGCACATTTACTTACCTGTCTGAGGAGTTCACCCAAAGTGTTATCCTGCATGTGTCTCTTCCTCGCTCAGGTCCTCTGGAGTTCACCTTCTTCTTCCCGTGTGCATGTAAGTGCTTGATCTTGCAACACAATTTAAAAGTTAAATCCCACGCTCAGTCCAAATCAGTCAGATCGTCCGACGGCCCGTCCCCGATTTCTGTCGCATGAAAGCCAGCGCAGCCGCACCACAATCCGATCGCTTGCTACACAATCCCCAGTTAAATACCTATCCCAGCAGCGCAAATCCCGAAAACGTCAGAAAACTTGACGAAAGTGCGGCCGCAGGCCCTTAGTAGATAAGCCCCATTATGTTGTGTGAGGTCATATGTGGTGGAACTTTGTTGGGAGCAGATGTTTACATGACCCAATGAATCATTGCTCTTTCAGAGATGAGAAGAGGGAGCGCTTGAATGAAAGATGATCTTTCTTCGAACTAGCTTCACAATGAATCACCTTCCTTTATGGAAAGCAATGAAGCAATATGCAACAGGAAGCCAAATAGTTTCACAGAGAGAGGGAAAAGGTTCTCTCTATGAAGATTATATACAATAGATTTAATTTTATTTTTCTGATAATAGCAAACCTACAAGGATCTTATGAAGAATGTAGAGAAAGAGAATGTAGAGTTGCTTTAAAAATAAGCCAAGATCAATAAAATGATCCTTCCCGTATTGTGGCCGCTGCAGTCTTTTATTATTGTCATTGGCACGTGAGCAGGGCACCCCCACCCAATAAGGCTAAGTTCACACTACCGTAGGGATAGCCGTTTTACCTCTGCTACTAAAAGATAACGGATGGTAAATAAATGGTAATACAATTGAATATAAGAGATGACAGTGTCCGTTAACAGTACAAACATTTTGCTTTCACTTTCAAGATATTGATCTATAGCTTCTATATATGTGTATCTATCTATCCATCCCTTAAACCTATCTATCTATCCCTTGTAGATGTCATCTATAGATATGTCATTTCTACCTTCCTATCGATCTCGCTTTTCTATATATCTGCCCATCTATCTACCTATTCGTCTCTAATTGCTGTCTTCCTACCTATCTTTCTCTGTATACCTCACATTTATCTATAATTTATCCATCATCTATTTTTCTATCTATAAACTAATTCTGTCTATCGATTCCTGTCTATTTCTTCATTTAAAAAAAAATGGAGAAACTGACATTTACTATCCATCTCCATTGACTTCAATATAAAAGATAACTTAAAGGAAACCTACCACTACTCATATGATGAAATCATTCAAGCACACCACCCTGTAGGCTATTTAATACTGATGCCCGCAGATACTTCGGTTAGGCACAGCGATCTTTAGTTTAGCTAAAAAACCGATTAACTCACATATGTAAATTAGCCCTCCGGTGCTACCCCTACGTCATCAGCCCTCCGCCAATGCCTTCCAATTGTTAATTATTCACTGACAGAGTGACAGAAAGAAGCTAGATAGCATCTAAAACATCCAATAATTGACCCTGACACTATAGGGGACGGCATGCAGAGGCAGCGGCAGCAGGCTAGAGAGTGTCATGGCGACATACCCTAAATGGACTCAGGCTTCAAACCAATGGGTGGCAGAGAGGAACCAAAGGAGGTGAGCAAGAAGCGCTCAAATAATATCGGTACATGATAAAAGTTTGCCAGTAGAGATGAGCGAGCACTAAAATGCTCAGGTACTCGTTATTCGAGACGAACTTTTCCCGATGCTCGAGTGCTCGTTGATGAGATGACGCTGAGTTATGAAAAAATAAACGTAAAATAAAAAGGAAATGGCAGACTGTGCCTAATTGAAATCCAACCCCTAATAATTTATCCCACTTCGGTCTTTGCGATGGATATGTGCGTCACTAAGCGCTAAACACAGCGGTCGCAAGTCTCACTCCAAATTCCTCACAATTGGCTAGTATATGCACTGCAGCAAGGACAGCCACCAGCAGATCAACCAGAAATAAAATATATATAACGCTATTGTAGGCGTAAGTAAGCCGTTTGGATTCTCCTTTGGCTATTTTCTAGCCAAGTATGAAAGCACACTGATGAGATGACGCTGAGTTATGAAAAAATAAACGTAAAATAAAAAGCTCCGCCAATGCCTTCCAATTGTTAATTATTCACGCCTCCGTCTTTCACGGCTCTCGGCACCTCAAGGAGGGCGGGTAGAAAGACGGAGGTGTGAATAATTAACAATTGGAAGGCATTGGCGGAGGGCTGATGACGTAGGGGTAGCACCGGAGGGCTAATTTACATATGTGAGTTAATCGGTTTTTTAGCTAAACTAAAGATCGTTGTGCCTAACCAGAGTATCTGCGGGCATCGGTATTAAATAGCCTACAGGGTGGTGTGCTTGTATGATTTCATCATACGAGTAGTGGTAGGTTTCCTTTAATGTCAACAATTATGGTTGACGATAATGCACTGTGCACTGATCCCAGTGCAGACCCCTGCTATATACCTGTCAAAGCCGTGCAAATTCCAAAAATGGTGTGAGGGAGATCCGCGACCCTTAGTAAATAAGCCCCATTTGTCTTGTTTGGAGGTAGGTAGATGTTCTCCCCTTTCTCCTTTCAGGACACATGCCCTGCTTGACCAAACCGGTCACACATGTGTATGGGGAGTAAGCCAACATGACACTTGGCCAACAGCGATCTGAAATGTATACCAAGCATTTGTGCTTATAAACTACTAATATACATACAGTAAGGTTAACCAGGGTCCCTATGCTACATGTTAACTACTACTAACTTTAATAATAATAATAATAATAGTCTTTATTTATATTGCGCCATCATATTCTGTAGCACTTTACAAATCATAGGGGGCATATACAAATTAATTACTACATTACAGAGTACAAACAGTTATAGAGACCTATAGGTTGCAAGAGCTTACAGTCTATGAGGATGGGGGGGGGGGGGTGACACAAGAGGTATAAGAGCTTGTATAATGGTCCACCCATTCTTTATAGGGAAACTGAATAAAATAATTTAATAAATAAAAATTCTGTTGCTTGAACCAGCCATCATCCGCCATCTTATATACAAAGTCCAAAGTAAATGGGACTGCAGCCTGTACTGCTTGTAGCTTATGTATCTGGTGTTTACCGGATAACAGACGGGAGGAGGCCATAGGGTGGATTAGTAAAGGGAGAGTTGACATTTCATCCAGTTAGCGAGTGTGATAGGCCTGCCTAAAGAGATGGGTTTAAATTTATGTTTGCAACTTTGGAGGTTGGGGATTAGTATGATAGTCCAGGGAAGGGCATTCCAGACAATTGGTACAGCCTGGGAGAAATCCTGGAGATGTGCATACAAGGTCCAAATTAAGGTAGAAATTAATCTAACATCAACGGCAAATCAAAGAGCACGGGTTGGGCGATAGACTGGGATGAGATGTAGGGAGGTGCAACATTATGCAGAGCTTTGTGGATAAGGGTTAATATTTTTAAACCAGTGCAGTGACTGCCACAAATTGGAGTCATCGGTGTAGTGTTTGGTCTGAAAGACAAGCCTGGCTGCTGCATTAAGAATAGATTGGTGGGGAAAAAGTTTAGTGGGTGGGAGATCAATGAGTAGAGAGTTATAGTAGTCTAGGCAAGAGTTAATCAGAGCAACAATTAGCATTTTAGAGGTTTCAATAGTAGGAAATGGGTGGATTCTGGAGATGTTTCTGAGATGCACGAGCAAGAGATTGAATATGCAGTGCAAAGGAAAGATTGGTGACCAGCACAACCCCAAAACAGCAGGAAAGGAGCCTGAATACTTTTTCCTCTGTGACTGGCTCAACTGAAGAGAGTAAACAGGGAGAGATACCGGACGGAAAGGGAATTAATGGAGTGAGTGGATTGAGAAATAATTTCCTGGCAAATGCAATAAATTTTATCTTTAAAGTAGGTGGCCAGATCTTTAGCCCTAAGGCGTGTGAGAAGTGGCTGCACCTTTGGTGTTACTAAGGAGCAAAGAGTTTCAAAGAGCCTTTTGGGATGTTAGAGATAGAGGATATTAGATTAGTAAACTAGACCTGTTTAACAAGGTGAGGGCATTGTTATAGATGCTGAGCATACATTTGAAGTGTATAAAGTCTGCAGATGTGCCTGATTTTCTCCACAAACTTTCAGCACTCCTGGAGCACTGCTGAAGGAAATGGGTTTTGTCCGTATGCCATATCATCTAGGGCGCTTCTGACAGTGTGATTATAGTGGTTAGTAGCTAGGTTTGGACAGGTGAAGGAGGCGATGGGTGGGGAGGCAGTGAAGACTTCTGTGTGTTGGCACGTGGGTTCTGGTATGAACGATGGGTGAATGGATTTTGAGAATGTGAAGGATTAATAAATGTAATAGAAAGAAGGTTATGTTTTAAAAGTGGAAAGGAAGAATTGGTAAAATTAGATATTAAAGAAAATTGGGAGAAAACCAAGTCGAGAATGTTCCCCTCATTATGAGAATCAGAGAGTTCTGAAAGATCTAAAGATGTAATTAGTGATAGGAGCTAAGAGGCAGGAGGGGAAATGGGAGTGTTAATGTTGAAGTCTCCCTTGATGATGGTTGGAATCTCACAGGATAGAAAGTGAGGGAGCCAAGGGGCAAAATGGGCAAGGAACTGGTAGGATGAGCCAGGAGGACTGTATACTACAGCCACATGTAGAGAGAGACCTCAAAAGATGGGAAAGTGAGAGAGGGTAAAGAAGGAATTACCTGGAAAGTGCAATGTAGAGATAGAGTGCCTCCCCTCCTCCCTGGTATTTTCAGGATCAAGGATTGTAAACAAAGCACATTTACATGCACCGTATTAGCCATAGCAAGCAAAGGATGTTTGTAGACAGACATCCACCTTAGGGAAGTACAAGCAAAATCATAGCAATTGGGCAATCAGCACCAGAATATCAACATAGGATGATTACATCATCCAATGATACAGAAACTGAGAGATAGTTGCCCCCGCAATGGGCACCCCTTCCCTAGGGCGGAGACCACACATTCAACCAACCATTCACGCATCACACATACGGAACTATTCAACCTCCACACCCAAAACACCTGTCACCCACACATCCTAGAGCAATGAGAAAGATCCAAAATACTTCTAGCAGTGTGAGTTTATAAACGGAAGTTCCACATTAATCAACGAGAACCATTTAGCTAGTGTAGAATGCTTAGGAGGCTTCCAATTCAGCAAAATAACCTTCCTACCATAGAACATTAGGAGTCCAAATTTAGCCTGAAGAATGTCCCTTACCAGGTCCAAAAGACACACCCGAGGGGAACAGACACCTGGGAGACCCAGACGCTTGTTAATGTAAGAATAAATGTCTATCCAATAATGTCTATTAACTGGACTTGGGTGCTCCTGTGACCCACGTCCCGGTCACACCCATGCCTCTCTTCGGTCCCCAGCTCCCCTCCTTTCTGCCTTACCTATCCACGTTCCTGCTCCAGCAGCCAAAGATTCAAAGGCCCAGCACACCGCTGATTGGTGCTGGCCATTGCCAGGAAATTGGATAAAAGCTGGCCTCTCTCAGCATTCCCCACCAGATCTTTGTGCCTAGTGCCTCTGAGAGGGGTATTTCATGCGATTTGCTGTATTTCTGATTTTCTGATGTGCTACCGGTTCCGTTGCTGACATTGACTCCGTGCTACCTGTGCTGACTTCCTGCTTTGTTCCTGTTGTTGATCCTGTGCTGCCTGTCTCGTTCTTCTGCCCATGATTCTGCCTCACAACTTAGTACCACACCTTGCCACAACAAGTCCATCCCATCCCATCCCATTGCGGCGGGCTCTGGAAAAAACGCTCCCAGGTTTCACCTTTGGATATGTGAGTAGTCATCTCACAGTAAAAGCCAACCTGGATCAACTGGAGGAAGCAGCCATACCAAGTATCAAAAATGGCACAAACCTAAGATTTCTGAGCAAACAAACGCTAACTGGTTCACTTCACTCTGACCAGGCACTTCAGTGACACATATCTGCCCCTTATGCCTTCTCTGAACAAACATACAGCATGTACACAAACACACATGCAGAAAATTCATACACATACAGCATATACACACATAAGGGCATATTTATCAGGACCTGGCCCTGCCTGGCGTAGAATAAACGCGGTGCATCCGGCTGCCCCAATACATCAAGAGGCTTCTGCCTCTTGATGTATGCCCCTGCAAATATGTAGCGTTGGGGCTATCATACGCTGGCGCAGTGTATGATAAATATGCCCCATACACTCCATAAACAGACAAACAGCATATAAATACACATACAGAATAAACACACACATACAACAGATATACAGCAGATGCACACATACATACAGCATATACCCGGATATACATTTATACACTCATATACACCTATGTTTATACTTACTATCAGCTTATCCCAAGGAGGTCAGAGGCCACAGTTATAAGTTCATGCAGCCCAGCAGCTGCAGTCCACATGTGGGAAGTAGATGGATGGAATAAGAGATGAGAGATTCCAGTCTTGCTGTGCTTCCCCAACATTTCTCATCTGAGCTGCCCGCTCACGTATGTAATGTGGAAGATGTACACATAGCTCCCAACTGTCCCAGATGAGGTGGGACAGTCCCATTTTTTGGGTGCTGTCCCGTTGTCCTGGGCGGTAGGGAGAATGCCCTGTGCTGTCCTGCAATGTCCCACCTCTGGGACATTGTGGCTTCTCACTATTCCAATGTTGCCCCTCTCTTTCTCCTCCAATTGTGACCCTTGTACTCCATCCTCCTAGAATTGTGGCCCACACTCTCTGATAATGTGACACCTCTCTTCCTTCTTTTCTCACTGGGGCCCCTGCCTTCAATCTTTTCACATTGTGGTCCCTCTCTCTGACAATGTGCGATTCTGAGCCTTACTCGACAGTGGCGGGACTGAACTAGGGGAGTGGCTACCTCCACACATGTCTGCTGAAGAGGCGAAGTGGACATGTGTGGAGATGCCTTTTGGTAGAGCACTGCGGCTTTGCAGCTGTTGTGTGTTGAGAGGAGAGGAGGTAAGACAAAGCGTGAAACAAAGGGACAACCACCCAACCACCTGGGCCAGAAGTCAGAAAACAGGACTGTCCCATCAAATCCAGGAGGGTTGGAAGCTATTTAGAACTGATTCTGGATAAACAGACTACCTTTTATAAGAAACTTCTTCCACAAAGACAACTTTTATCTAGATTTTTCTTTAAGGGATTTTCAATTCTTTTGAAGACTCCTATCTCCTTACAGGTCTCCCAGAGATGAAATCATCCAAATAGGTTTCACTGGTAATACTTAGGTTGTACCATTGTTTCAGTCATAGAAGTAGCCAACTAATAGAAGGATTTTGTATTGTAAGGAATATGATGTTGGGGACTGAATAGTATGTGAGGAAATGACCAAATACGTGACATAATGGGGGTCAATTACTAAGGGCCCGATTCGCGTTTTCCCGACGTGTTACCCCAATATTTCCGATTTGCGCCGATTGTACCTGAATTGCCCTGGGATTGTGGCGCACGTGATCGGATTGTGGCGCATCGGCGCCAGCATGTGCACGACGGAAATCGGGGGGTAAATGCGGCGGTTTTTCCGAATACGTCGGAAAAACCGCCGCATTTAAAAACCGAAAAAGTGTCGCTTGGGAAGCGCTTACCTTCACTTGGTCCCAGCTGGTGCATTCCGGCGCGTTCAGATGCTTTTCAGCGCAGCAGCGCCACCTGGTGGACGGCGGAGGAACTACCTTCATAAATCCCGTCCGGACCCGAATCCTGTGCAGAGAGCGCGCCGCTGGATCGCGAATGGGCCGGGTAAGTAAATCTGCCCCAATGTTAGGTGCATATTATCCAACTCCTTCCAAAAATATCCTACATTGATGACATAAAGGGTCTTACATTTGCACAATATGAGGTTACGTTTTTATTTTATGACATATTAACATAGAATCTTCCTTGATCACAAGTCTGCAAGTGCAATCCTGTCTAAAAGGGGTTAAATCACATTCATTCTAACAATATTTCCTGTTTACTCAGCACTTTTCTATTATTTCACTGAATAAGACATCACAGATTTATTTTTATTGCTTCATGTTTTGTGGTTTTCAGAGTTAGCCTGTCCATTGCAAAAATACCAGCTGATCCTGTTACAGCTGGAAGCGAGCTAGTACGGAATCAGATGTCTGCTCTTACCAACCAATCACAATGCGAGAGGGGTGGGAAGAATAAAACTCAGCTGAACTCAATGACTTGACAAATCCAGACGCATGCAAGATGACTTAACACATTCTTTCGGGGCAGTCTGATGAGAGGGTTCATATCTATTCACATTGGCACTACTCCCAGCCAAAAGGCTTGGAGCAGTTACTTGCTGCCGAAGCTTTGTGTTCTTGGCTTCACTACACTCAGACATATAGCTGTAACTGTATCTAAGGGCTTTATATAATGCTGAGCAGCGGATGTTTAAGGGCTGGGTCGATAGAACACTTGCACCAGGTTACACAATCTATTTCATATAGTTTTTCAAAATATTGACCATTTCAAAGCCATTTACAGAGATGTCTGCATGCACATTGTAGATGTAGCCCTCTAATTTAGCACATATTGCATATTTCTTACTATCACAAATCTAATGTTGGATATTAGACAAAAGGAGATTTATCTCTGGACAGTAGAGCTTACAATTTAACCTCTCTTGGACCGCCCGCTGACTTTAGATGCAGATCCGCAGTCTGCAGCAACTTCTTCAGACGTCTTTCTACTGCTAGCCGCGGGAGCAGGACTGGGTCTCCAGGTGTCAGAGACACCCGGAGAACCTAGAGAGAAGGGAGATGCAGTTTATTATCGCTTCTCCCTTCTCCTCTCCTTACAGCATTGCGCCGAAGTAGCGTGATACACAGAAGAGCAGAACCGGCGACGCCGCAGGCTCCATAGACTCGGTGGTCACTTGACCGCCCGCTGTCTAAAGAGATAATCAGAGTTGCTGGGTCTAATTAGAGCCAATACAGCTCTGATCAGCACCACCAGTGGCAGGTGGTGGTTTTCCTCTCTAAGTGAGGCTCTGATAGAAAAAGGGAAAAAGAGAAAAAAGTTATGGTCCTTAAACTGCAGCTTGCGAAAATTCGTTTGTGCGGTCACTAGAGACTTTTCAGGCCGTGTCACTAAGGGGTTAAATGAATGAATAACTGTTTGATCAGTAAATAAATAAATGAATTATAATCACAGTTTTTTGAAAATCTGAATAGTCATGTATGTCCATAGACATTTAATAGATAGTGACTGCTTAAAGGGCACCTACCACCCCGATTCTACCTATAAAGGTAGAAGGGGTGGTAGGGGGATAGATGGGACGTGGGGATAGCCCTTTTTTGGGCTAATCCTCACGTCTCGGGTGTCTTTTACAAAACTTTATTACATCTATATGCAAATTTTTTTATGTGGCTACTGGGGCGTGGAGTAGCCGGACATTAGGCTACTAGTCCACGCCCCAGTAGCCGCGTTACTCCGCCTACCAGATAATCTTCGGCACGCAGCTCCTGATCGCTGCGCGCCCTCGTCCGGGTGCCCTGCGTTCTACGCATTCGCGGAACGCAGGCCTTCGGCTGCGCGGCCGCGGCTCCGGGGCAGGAACTACTGCGCATGCGCAGTATCCTCACGTCCCATCCATCCACCTACCACCCCTTCTACCTTTATAGGTAGAATCGGGGTGGTAGGTTCCCTTTAAACTTTACCAAAGGTGTTTTTCTGGAACTTGAAAAACATGGCTACGTTCTTCCAAGCCTGTTCTTCTTAGCTTGTTTCTCGAAGAAAGCAACCAATTTTTATTTTAAGAATAAAATAATAATACTCTTTATTTATATAGCATTATCACATTCCATAGCGCTTTACAGATTATGGGGAACATATAAAGTAAAACATTACAGAGTAATCACATAGTCATATGAAACAATAGGAATGAGGGCCCTGCTCGCGAGAGCTTACAGTTTATGAGGATGAAGAGAGTACAGTGTCCTTCAGGCCAATGGAGAGAAGCATCCTGAGGAGGAGCTGGTGGTCCACAGTTTCAAACGCTGCTGAGAGATCCAGAAGAATAAGAAGAGAGTAATCACCTTTATATTGAGGGGTGAAGAGATCATTGGAGACTTTTGAAAGAGCAGTTTCAGTGGAATGCATAGAGCAGAAACTAGATTGTAGGGTATCAAGGAGGGAGTTGGCTGAGAGATAGCTGGTTAGTCCAGGAGTTTGGATTTGGAAGAGAGATTAGAGACCAGTAGGTAGTTAGCAGTACTGGATGGTTCTAGAGAAGCTTTCTTTATTGATGGGGTGACAACTGCATGCTTGAAGAAAGAGGGAAAGACACCAGAAGAGAGAGAGAGAGGTTGAAGAGTTCTGCAGATGTGTGCGATTTTCATCACTCCTGGAGCAATGCAGAAGGAAACTGGTTTGAAGCCTTTGCCAAGGTTGCTGATGTTTGAGTTGAAATGTTTGGACTGAAGCAGGTGCCACCTCTTCTAGGGCACTTTTTAGGTTATGATTATAATGGTTAGTATCAAGGTTTGGACAGGAGAGAAAGGTGATAGGGGACAATGATGACCACAAAGTTTCTGTTAGACGGTGAGTATAAATGGCACATGGATTTTGTTAAGTATGATAGGTGGGCGGGTTCTGTAAAGGAGAGAAACTATTAACAGTAAAAGAGGTTATGGTCTAAAAGTGGAAAGGCAGAATTAGTGGAGTCAGAGACTAAAGAAAGCTGAGCAAAGACCAAGTCTAGGATGTTTCCCTCCCGGTGAGTAGGAGAATCAGAGAGATGTGAGAGTCCTAAAGAGGAAGTAAGTGATAAAAGTTGAGAGGTGCAAGGTGAAATGGGGGTGTTAATAGAAAAGTTAAAGTTTTGGAATATCACAAGATAAAAATGAGGAAGCCAAGGAAGCAAAATGGTCAAGGAACTGGTAGGGTGAGCCAGGAGGACAATATATTACAGCCACACAAAGGGAGAATGGATAGAAGGAATGACCTGAAAGGTGCCCCATGGGGAGAGGAGTATCCCAACCCTTCCTCCCTGCCTATTGTCAAACCTAGATGAGTGAGAGAATTGCAAGCCACCAAAGCACAGCGCAGCAGGCATAACAGTGTCATCCTTCTGGATTTATGTTTCAGTGATGTCCAGCAGGTCAAATGACTTAAAAAGAAACAGGTCATGAATGGATTCAAGTTTATTGCACACAGAGAGGGCATTCCATAGGGCAACTTTGAAGGAACTTAGGGTAGAGAGATGAAGAGAAGATGCACTGAATATTGATGATGTTTGCAGGGTTTCTATGAGTAGTGGAATGTTTAAAATTGAAAACAGGGACAGGGTTAGGAGAGATATTACCTGCAGAATAGACAGAGAAAGGCGACGGTTAAAGGAAACCTACCACTTAAAAGTGGTAGTTCTTACACACAGATACATGGCCCCACTGCAGCACTGCTCTGGTGCCGGAATCATATTTTCTTAGTCAGAATAAAGCCAGTATCAAGGATTTATTAATTATGTTAACATTAGTTTGCGCACCGCACTAGGGCACAGCGCAACATGCGTGCGCCTGTGTGTGCGCCGGATTCTGAAGTGCTGGAGAGCTGGTGACGTCACCAAGCTCTCCGGCACACTCGCGCCTGCGCAACTTAGCACAGCCTGTTTCCCTGTGCGAAGTTGCGAAGGCGCGTGAGTGCCGGAGAGCTCGGTGACGTCACCATCTCTCCAGCACTTCAGAGCCCGGCGCACGCACGGGTGACCGCATGGTGCGCCGTGCCCTAGTTGCGGTGCGCCGAAATGAATGTTAATATAACTTATAAATCTGTCATACTGCCTTTATTCTACTAATGAAAATATGCTCCGGCACCAGCTCACACTGAGCTGGTGCCATGTATCTGTTTGTAAGAACTACCACTTTTAAGTGGTAGGTTTCCTTTAAGGGACCTAACGGGTTTTCTTAACATTACAGCAGAACACGGTAGAATAGAGTGGTTAGATAAGGCATAGAATGCGCATGAGGAGTACAATGGTGAAGGAAGGATAGAAGAGCTGATGTAGATGGTGGACACTAATGGGGTAGATGTACAGTAGGTTGCAGAAAAACAGATAATATTAGTGCAATAGTATAAAGTGTATTAAGTTAGCAAAATTGATGAATAATGATGGAGTTGATATGTTTGTCTTTCTTTGCAAACTTACCTTTCTGTTGCCCTTTTTAATTGCCATTGTATACAGTACCTTGCGAAAGTATTCGGCCCCCTTAAACTTTTCTACCTTTTGCCACATTTCAGGTTTCAAACATAAAGATGTACATTTTTTACATTTTTTGGGTGAAGAATCAACAACAACATTCGTGAAGTCGAATGATTGCAGTTTAATTATGTCAATAGAGTTTACCAAAAATTAAAAACCTATGTATCCCCCAAAAAATTATTACCTATTTCTGACTCCAATAACTTTTTAATACTTAAGAGTACAGAGTTGGATAAGGTGTCTTTTTTTCCGAGCCAAGCTGACATTTTCATTGGTACCATTTTTCGGCACTGTGTGACCTTTAGATCACTTTTTATTATGTTTTATATGTGTTCTAAAACAGCAAAAAAGTGTAGACGCCGGTAATAACCTTTTATATTTTTATAGATTGGACATTTTTGGATGCAGTTTTTTTATATTCACATTACTATCATATGAATCATATAACCATGTATTGCAGTGGGCTGGACTGAGCAGGCATGTGCCAATAGCAGACCCAGGGACCTTCGTTAGGTCCCCGACTGCGCAGCTAAGAAGACGGCACCCCACATTGCGAGGAGAGGGATCCCGCGGTCACAGCATTGAACGAGTCAACAGCCGTAAGACAGAGAATATAAATATTTTTAAACTAACATTGAAATCAGTTTTGTAGGAGTGTCAAAAAAGGGGGAAGCTGTGTGGTGGTCTACAGAGTGATATAAGAATCAAAATAAAAACACCCCAACTATACTGCTCAGAAACCTCTTGCTACTTGGTAATTGTGCAATGTAGATAAACTTGGCTCACACTGCACTAGTGTATACAATTTAGTTGTATTAGGTAGAGGATATGGATTTCATGCTTATTAAAGGGGTATTTATGACTGGCCACTCACATTTAGTTTCATTAATCGGCCATATATATACATTTCTTCAATTAAAATTTACCTGTGTGAAGATAATTTCTCATAAATGTAGTCATATGGTCCCTTAGAAACAAGACTGTGTCCTTGAATACGGCCACCATTGCACAAAGAAACAAAAGTTTTTTTGTATATGAAATGTCTGGAAGTTACTGCAGGTCCCTCAGCCGTCCTGTGGTAATGAATGCTGAAACCAAGCGCTCAGACAGGACTTATTAACGCATGTCTGGCCGCTGCTGCCAAAATGTGAGGTGGTCGTATCTGAGGAAGCTATCTCTTTTCTAAGGGACAACATGGTTACATTTATGAGAAATTGTCTTCACACAGGAATTTTTTTTAAAATAACATCCAATTGAAGAAATGTTTACATATGGCAAATGAACCCCTGAGGAAGTCTCCAGTTGGAGACGTAACGCGTGGGGAGCCCTCCACCTCCTGATCATTCCACCACCCCGCCTGCATGCTGCTATTTCTCTGGTTTGTTTGCCAGGTCACTTGTTATATGTAAAAGGGTTTGCCTCCATTACCTTTATCGACTTTTTACCATGTTTACATTGTAGGCATTAATTGACCTAACCCTTACTTCCATGGCAGCTTGACAGATGCACTTGCACTTTATATGTGTCTTTTCATTGTTTAGGGGTGGTTTTGGGTGGATACCACCCATTCAGGAGGTGTCTTGTTTTTGCACCGACCATAGTGCATAACATGGTAGACAATTGTATGTACTTTGGTACAGTTTTAATTGATTTTATATGCATGTTTGTGTTCAGTGTTGAATATTAATAAAATTTGTTATGTTTTTTGAATCAAACCATGTCAGTGACTACTTTTTTGTCTGATTCTTGAAATGAATTAAATGTGAATGCCCAGATGGGAATACCCTTTAAGGACCCCGGTAGCTGTGGCATGCCTATGCTCTAACAGTTTAGCAAAGAGGCATATTTAAAGTGCATATTTAAAGTGCTGCGATATGGGAGGGAACATCGAAGAAGTGAGATGGGAGAGTGACCACCAATTTATTTATTTATTTATTTTATTTTTTTTTTTTTCTCTTCTCTCTTTCATTCTTGTTCAAGGGAAATTATAAGTACTAACGGTGAGACTTACGGATACGGCTAGGGGGGGGGATGTTCAATTTCTGTATTGTGCTGCTTTTTCTTTCCAGAGTAGTATTTTACTGTTCTGAAGCTAATCGTCAGAAATCTTCCTTGTCTTTGCCCAAAGCTGAGTAGGGTTATAAGCTGCAGTCACTTACCATGATACTTTGTCTTCTCTCATGAAGTGATGTAGCCACAAATTCAGTGATTCCTACAAGTAAATCCTCTGAACTCTGCATAGTATACGTACAGGACTATAAAGTGAGCCTAGCAGCGTTCACCAAGTGGAGGAACATGTAGCATGCAATAAATAGTAGAAACTGGCAGGGAAAAAAATCCATGAAGTAGATAGACTGTGGTAATAGTGCCCAAGATATGAGGCTATGTGGAGGGGGTGAAGAGAGAGTGACAGAGGAACTGATAGGGTACAGGGGAGTCTTATTCATTCAAAGATCTGCACAGACGCAGCTTTCCTGCTAGCTAGACACAGAGTGCAGCATTACATGACATCCCCCTCCCTGTAGAGTGAGCAGGGAGTAGCAGCCCCTCCGGTTCTACTAGAATCCATATGTTTTTTTGTGTAAGCAAGCTATAGTCTCATAGACATGAACAGCTACTCCAGGGACAGGCTAAACTGTGGAGAATAGCAAAGAAACTGCTGGACATAGCTAATGAAAGGCAAAGTTGTTTTACATCACAGACCTACTGATTTGTGAAAGAAATTAAAAAGTATCGGAGCTGCACTATAAGACAACAGTTCCTTACAACTGCTTTAGAATTCTTTTTTATGAACTGGACGAGGTTATGGACACTTTTGACCATTTATAAAAAAAAATTGTAAAAAATGTAAGCGATACGCCTAAACCAACACCACCAAATCTTGTCTACTATAGTGTGAAATAAAAGGTATAGGTTTTAATATGAAATGTTATTAGGACTTTTTATTTTACTATTTTAAGTTCATACAAAAGTTTCTAAAAACTATTTTATGTACTTACAATCCACTTCCACCTTGTCCCTGGGCTCCAGAGAGCACACAGCATAGTAAAGAAAGGTCCCACAAAAACCAGTGTGTACTGTAGCCTGTCAGACAGACCAAGGTGGACCCTGCGTCTGCTCCACTCTCCACAATGGTCTCAGACATTTCCTCCTCTATTCTTAGCATTCATAAATTACTTGTGACACACAGACCCAAAGCCAGGAATAAAACACTGGAAATGAATCATGGTTTGTGTACTTTACATTCACACAAGACGATCAAGGGGTTTTTCCTACATTTAGTAACAAAAAAAAAAAACCTTAAAAACTTCTTTTGATAATATGTATGATTCATTTATTTAGACTTCTCTATAGTGCAATTTTTAAAGGCCTCAAAGAAACCAACAAAGAGTCCTCCTAATGCAGCATGAGTGATCTATGGACCCTGCAGTCTTGAGGCTTTACAAATGAATACTTTTTACTAGTTTAGGACAGGTCAAGTTTCCCTAATTCATGACAAGGCACATTTTTGTGTTTTAAGTGCATGCGGTTTTTAAACAGATAACATGTTATTTTTTTAGTTTAGTTATACATGAATTGAATTTTTTATATTGAATATTTTTGAATGTATTTATACACTCACCGGCCACTTTATTAGGTACACCATGCTAGTAATGGGTTGGACCCCCTTCTGCCTTCAGAACTGCCTCAATTCTTCGTGGCATAGATTCAACAAGGTGCTGGAAGCATTCCTCAGAGATTTTGGTCCATATTGACATGATGGCATCACACAGTTGCCGCAGATTTGTCGGCTGCACATCCATGATGCGAATCTCCCGTTCCACCACATCCCAAAGATGCTCTATTGGATTGAGATCTGGTGACTGTGGAGGCCATTTGAGTACAGTGAACTCATTGTCATGTTCAAGAAACCAGTCTGAGATGATTCCAGCTTTAGACAGGCGTCATATCCTTCTGAACGTAGCCTCCAGATTTTTACAGGTACATTGTGGTCTAAAGGGATGACAACTGGCTCAGCACAATCTCAGGCTAGGCTGGTTTTGTGGCGTGTTTGTTGCAAACGACTGCTCCAATTGGTACCATGGGCCCAAACGAGTGCCAAAGAAAATATTCCCACACCATGAGACACCACCACCAGGCCTGAATTATTGAAAAGGCAGATGGAATCCATCTGTTGTGTTTGTTGATGTCCATTTACCCTACATCGAGTCCAGGTCCGCAGCAGAAATCGAGATCATCAGACCAGGCCAACGTTTTCCAATCTTCTACTGTCCATTGATGTGATGAGTTGTGCAAATTGTAGCCTCAGTTTCCTGTTCTTAGTCGTGATAAGGAGTGGCACCTTCCGGTGTGGTCTTCTGCTGCTTGTAGCCCATCTGCCAAAGTTCGACGTTACTGTGCGTAGGAGATGCTCTTCTCGCCTTAACATTGGTTTGTAACGGGTGTGCGATTCAGTCATGTTGCCTTTCTCTCAGCTTCGAACCAGTCCTGGCCCATTACCTCCTCTACCTCTGCTACACAAACACTGCAGTTTGCCACAGAACTGCCGTCACTGGATGTTTTTTCTTTTCGGCCAATTATCGGTAAACCCTATGACATGGTTAGTGCGTGTAAAATCCCAGTAGATCACGCAGTTTTGAAATACTCAGTACCAGACCCTTTGGACCAACAAACCCACCATTATTTCAACAGGCATCAAATCACCTTTCTTCCCATACTGATGCTCCGGTCTTGTGGAACGCAGCGAATTGTCTTGCCAATGTGTACATGCCTAAATGCACTGAGTTGCACCTGTGATTGGCTGATAGAATTAAGTGTTTTAACTGATCAGTTGGACAGGTGTACCTAATAAAGTGGCCGGTGAGTGTATACAGTACATACAAGCAGTCCCGGGTTACATACAAGATAGGTTCCATGGGGTTGTTCTTAAGTTGAATTTGTATGTAAGTTGAAATTTTTTTCTTTTTTGCCCCAGTTTCAAAATGTTTTGCTCTAATGGAACCAAGGATTATCAATAAAGCTTCATAACAGACACTTTACAGCTGATCATTGCAGTCTGGGACCAGGGCCGGATTATAGGCGGGGCTCCCGGGGCTCAAGCCCCGGG